>JABXWE010027274.1:0-22948 GCA_014611495.1 Limonius californicus | reverse complement strand
GCTATTGCCACCGTAGCTACGTCAATGAGCGACGTTTTCACTTGCGGTTTTTAATAACTAGTAGACAACATTTCCAAGATTGAAATAGGGTGAAAACATTACCAAAAAATCATGAACGTGGTCTTAATTTTGTGAAATGTTTTCACTTTATTACAAAGGACCATCCTGTAAGAACATAATGCAGAGAAACCGCAACTTCAAGATTTTACTGATTTTCTTACAAACAGAACAATGTCAAGAGTGTTACTAATTTACTTTAACGTATATTGTACGTATTGTCTTCCACATTGGCTGCAGGTTGATATTCGGCGTGCAAGTATACGACCCTACGGGCCGTGTCGGACAGGGAAATGAATATAATGGTTTATTGATGTAAAAAGTTAAGTTAATTTTTGGTTCTCCGGTTGCTTTAGGATTCCTCTAACTACACCTGCTTGTTGAAAACAGAATTTTGAAGTTCTTATCGTTCAATTTATTTACACGCTGGGTTTGGCTACCGCACTGCCAGTTAATAAAGACCCAGATGTATTAACATAACGGTGGTCCTTCAACAAGACTTAAAAAAATCCTTTCAAAATTACAAAATTCCCGAAATTATTGGAAATGGGCACGACAGTTTCATAACATACTTAGTAATGGCTAGATGTTTAATTACGTGCATGTGGGGAGTTTAATTGAAATTTTTATCTTAACTATAAAAAACTGTCTTTTGGCTTATTTTGCAACATATTTTAATCTGTCAATATTACAATTTACTTTCGGCTTAAACCGCGTTGTCATTTGGGAACTAAACCCAGCATTATCAGGCAAGGACCGACCTGTAGTTTGTCTGTTTTACAAACATTTACTCTAGAAGTTTGAGCAATATTTGTTCGTAGGCCCTGCCTGCCTAAACAGGGCCGGGTGCGTAGATTATTTAAACCTTGGAGCGGACAAGGATTTGATCTTAATGTATTTTGTTTGCTAGGACAAAATAGATATTAAGATCAAATGCTTGTAAAGGTAGGAAAGCTACAGGTCGGGCCTTACCTGATAATGCTGGGTGTAGTTACCAAATGACGACGCGGTCTAAGCCAAAAGTAAATCTATTAAATAAATCTATTCTTTAATAAATAATTTCCGGTCTAGGACGTTTCAGCGCCACCGGTTCATCGCCGCCGTTTCATCGCCGCCGTTCCATCGCCAGGCCCAGTTCATCACCGGCCGATTCACCGCCCGCCGGTTCATCGCCAGTTATAGTAAATAGTTATCGTCGCGTATGTATTTAATATTTGTACCGTACCATAGAGTTTTTATTGCTCCAGGTACTTTCAGTTGATTTTTCAAGAAAAACTTCGTTAACAGTACCTACTAGTACAGTTAAATAATATAGAACACTACAATTAATTAAAAACCAGAACGTACGTACAGTTCAATAATATTCAATAGGTACTCCAGCAATTCAGTTTATTTGAAAATTGGTAGTGTTTAAGGCGGCAGGCAATTAGTGCGCTTTAATTAATTAAAACAATTAATAAAATTGTTCACAAGATGAAAAAGTATATTTTGAGATTTCATATTTAAATCTTTATTTATTATTTATTATACAATTAACAGACTATAATTATTAAAAATAGATGCAGTTAAATGATATAAAATGGATAGTCTAGGAATTCACTTTATTTGAAAATAAGTCGGTGGCGATAAATCGGCCTCGGCGATGAAACGGCGGCGATGAAACGGCTCGGCGAAGAAACGGCGGCGATGAAACGGCGGCGATGAACCGGCGGCGCTGAAACGTCCCATTCCCAATAATTTCCCATACTTATAAAGTCACTTTTTAGGTGTTGGACTTATTTGCATTTATTCAAAAAATATTTATTTTAAACCCATTGTATGTTTCGTTTCCATGTCCGACTATCTTTTGATAAAATGTAAAAAAATTAATTTTCAGCAAGGCGAAAGTGAAGCTTATAATCAAGTTACAAATGGTGGAAGCGCCTCTCCTAGAATTCAAGATATGAACGTGGAGTAACTTTAAAACTTCAAAATGTACACTTTTATAACATTTCTTATTTGTTTTCTTTGCATACTGTCATTTACCAAAGATAGATGCTCATCCTGACCATATGTATTTTGGTTACTACAGTGTTACAGAACGGAATATTTGTGTTGCAGTTTTACAAATGTCTAAGGTTGTTGAGCTGTGATATTCGTCTGCTTTCGACTCTTTTTTTCTAATACTAAATGTTTGAACAACTATCCGTCTATCTTAGGTTTATGCCGCTCTGTTAACTCAGTTTTGATTAAACGTTGGTCTTAGAATTTGGAAAAATTTTGTGTCAAAGACAAAATTTGGAAAAACATAAAGGAATATATTGTG
The DNA here is from genome assembly GCA_014611495.1 of Limonius californicus. Taxonomy (NCBI): domain Eukaryota; kingdom Metazoa; phylum Arthropoda; class Insecta; order Coleoptera; family Elateridae; genus Limonius; species Limonius californicus. The sequence goes on along the minus strand of JABXWE010027274.1, from coordinate 20,586 downwards.
GCTTTTTAGGTCTATATGATGTCATAAAATTGAAACAAAATTCTTAGAAGAGAGAAGGTGCAAGAACACATTTTTAAACTAATGACTTCAGCAAATAAAACATAGTATTTCAAATAAGACGCCTGTAACAGTGTGGTTTCACAATTTCATATTAACATTTTTTTAATATTATAAAAAAAGAAGCATATAAATACTGTTTCCTGTTGTTCGATCGCTTTCCAGGCTTGAATTACTGTTGCATTTTGTTCTACAAGGTTTGTCTAAATCTAACCTTTTTCTTTATTCAAAACAAATTAAACTTTACAAAATTTGTTAAAGCCTATAGAGAAAGACTGTGGTAACTGAGTACGCAGTTTTGTAGAAATTTTTGGGCTTCATCGCCTCAAAAAATATTTATTTTGGAAACGCGCTATCCTTACAACTGATTTAAGTGCTATTAAATATCACAAAGTTTCTGTCATTACATGTCTGTTGCCACTTGTAATTGCCACTTTCGGTTAAGGATATTTCCAAATTTGATTTTTTAATGTATCTTACGCGTCGTAATCGTCGTGGTTTCGGATATATGTATGTATGTAGAATCACATGTACACAACGACTCCTAGAATTTTTGTAAACTATTTTGATTTTTTGGAATTCTGTAATCGAAAAAATAATGTTACAATCCAAATTTTGAAAACAATACTTAGATTATGAGGAAGTTGCCTTGAAGTATCTACTTTTCATTTCTAACTATAAAGAAGACACTAAAAGGTTTCCATGTCCTCCTAGAAGTTGTTATTTAAAGTTTCTCCCATGACGTGATGTGATGTGTAAAATAAAAAATAAAACGTAATTACCTTTAGTACCTGAACTCGACTCCTCGTTACATAATATTTCAACATCTTAATGTAAACTGCGGAAACTACGACGTACATTAAAGTAATTATAAGTTGAATTGGGTATAACGGTACGAGGTGGATGGAGACAAAGACAAATTCAACTTCCAGTGCTAATTTAGCTCATAAGGTAACTTGGAAATAATATAGTTCGGGAGTATAGGTGGCTTTAGTTAAATGTAATATCCACCAGTGGCGTGCTGACGCAGTAACACAATAGTTGTTTAAAATTCTCCAATTTACTACTTAGGCGATATTTTCAGTTTGGTTCTAAATTCATAACTTTTAATTAGCTCGGATATAGAACAGAACAATTAAGTTCTGGGACTGTTTATAGCGGATATGTGACGAGACGCCGATGGCTAGGCGCTTGGTACCGAAGGATAAGTTTCGGTGCAGTATAGTTCAGGTGGAGGATAATGGAGGTGGATGGGTTTCAATTAACCTTTCCCTTCCCCGTCTACTTCATCCGGCAGCTCTATCACGGAGATATTCTCAAAGGGGAACGAGTCAGTCGCCATAATAATCCATGCCGTAGGTACCCATAGTTCACTTCCTGGATTGATAATCTTTGTGTACAGGATCCAGAGGGAGAAAGTGCTCAGGGAGGGCGCACGATAGTAGGCCGGTCTAAATCCGCCAGAAACGGTTTCAAAATTTTAGGTTAATTGCTTCAAGCTTACGAGATAATGGAAGGTACGTTTATGGAATGAATATGTGGTGGCAATTTGTTTTAGGGCGTTTTCTGGGGGTTTTATGATATCTATCAATTTTAAGCTTATTGGCAATTGTGTACGGCAGTTATTTAAACTGGAAGTAATTACGGAGGTGCGTGATTATAAAGCGTTGTCGTACCTAGTAAAACATTCTAATTTCGCGCAGAAAACGATCTTTGTATATATTAAGTTAAACGTAAACTTAACATTTTATGTGTGACTAACTCTTGTGGAACACCGCACCGCCAGAACTCGCGGTTGCTGCAGCTTCAAGGAAAATTAGCTTACTTGTTACCTCGTCGCACCACTTACTAAATTAATCTATTAAATTAACGTAGTGTGTGGTACGCGACTGTTCCTGTCACCTACATTGCGAGAAACACCTCCACTTGTCTCTTCTTTCCCACCTCTAATTATGCTCGAGTTGTTGTGGGTGGCTCGCTCACTGCAAGAAAATTTCCTCTGTTGTCATTTCCAGGAATTCAGAACTAATGCGAATTACAGTTCGTTCCAGCTTTACACTATCACAGCCTTCAACTTTATTAATTCCCGCAAACAGTTCTTTAAATATCCAGTTTTACGGTCACATCCATAGGTAGAGGAAAAATAGAGATTTTATGATTTCAACACAAATATTGGAAATCCAGAAAGCACTAAAATGTATGCTTTAATCTTAACTGCCATCTTTTAAATTAACTTTTGAAGAAGATATTCTTAATCAGAGCCAGCAGTATTCTCTTTAATAATATACTTTTCGGGGAAACTTTTTTCGGATTTTTAAACTGGTATGTTGTAGCAATCATTCATAGAAAAGTAGTGTTGATTCACTACCGAAATCTGTAGAATCAAAATTAAAGCAAGTGAGATTTTTTGAAAATTCCGATTTTCCTAGAAATGTTGATTCAATAATCTCAATATTAAAGAGCAGTTAGCCACTTCTGAAAACAGCGCACTTGTAATTATTACACAATTTTTTTTTAAGTTATATTTTATTTTTGGAGCACTTCAACATCTATAAAAGATCTCCAATTAAAAATGAATATATTTTTATAATACTAATAGACTCAATTTCAAACAGGTATTTATTTTTTGTACTTTATACGTATTTCTACATGCAAAATGTCATTTTCAAACGCATTGAATATTGTAAACATTTGTAGCTAGGGTAACAGCACACTGGATGTTGATTTCGGACTTGGCTCTGGTCTTCTATTCCACAACTTCCAATAGTGGGGTATTTATAAGCTTAATTTGCTCATTCATTAAATGTGTGTTTATGAATTTGAAAGGCCTCGAGTGTATCCAATTTATGTTTATCACCACAGAAGTGTAAGAATGCTATTATATTATTATTTATATATTATTATTATTATATTGTCAATGCACGATTGTGTCCTAATAAGTATTTAGGGTACTTAGATTTTTCTGGGTGTTTGTATTATGTGAAAAGAAAAATAATACATCCGAACCCACAACCACCAAAACTATACGGTTTAATAAAAATACATAAACCCCAACAACAACAAAATGTTGCATTAACCAAAAGAAATGAGTTGATTCAATTATTCGAACTTTGCATTATTCGGAATTATTTTATATTTAATGAAGAAATTTATCTTCAGAAAGAGGGTTTACCAATGGGAAGACCAATCTAACCACTTTGAGCAAATATATTTATGGAACATTTAGAAGATCGCATTTTTGAATCAAATCAATCTTCGAAAATTATATATTGGTTTCGTTACGTTGAAGATACCGTAGCATGTTTTAATAATTCATTTGAGTTTATTGGCGATTTCTTAACGTTTATTACACTCAAATATACACTTTACATTAGAAACACAACAAAACAGATGTATTAATTATTCCGACTTAAATATAAACATTTATTCTAAAAGCAAATTCGAATACTTATAGAAAACCTATACAAACAGATATTACAATACAACCAATACCATCGACAGGACCCATGTTACCATAAAACTAATAAATTAGCCGCTTATAGGGCCTTGATACACAGAGCTCTAACAATTCCTGTAAATAACAATGATTACATCAAAGAGATTTCAATTACTAAACAAATTACACACAGCTATGGATACAACGCAGAACTGATACACTAATCAAAAAGAAAGATTATAAATTTGCAATTTAAAAAATTTATTCAGAAGACGACTCTATGAATGTTAAATATATTTCAATTCCTCATTTCAGTAATATACCGGAGAAAATTGCTAAAATTATAATCAAAACAAATAAAATTAAAGTAATTTATAAAACAACAAAAAACACAATCAACACCGTAAACTCGTTGATTTCCAATGGTCCCATAATGGGATAGGTAGATATAATGAATAAAATCACTGTCACATCCCACAAAATCGATTATATTAATGAAAGTACAGTACTTACACAGTACTTTCATTAATATAATCAATTTTGTGGGATGTGACAGTGGTTTTATTCATTATTTCAATACCTTATTCAACGCAAAAGATAGAACTAAAGATTTTTTAAATTGGGTATTTACAAATTAAACAGTTCTTAGTGTAATTATGTATACGTAGGTCAAACAATTAGAAATTTTGATACGAGATACAAAGACTCATATGCTCATACAAATACAAACACCCAGAAAAATCTAACTACGCTAAACACTTAGTAGAACACAATCATAACCGTACGTAAGGTAACGTAACCGCACTTGGTAACACTACGTTAGTCAATATAAAAAGAAGGATTTGAATGAGACTTTGATATAAAAACGAAAGTTGATAATATTACTGAAGTAACAATGATTATTTGACAAAATCACATTTTCAAAATGTAGGTGTGAATTCAAATGCTGTCATGTAATTAGTATGGTGTTGTGGAACCTTAGAACATTGATAGAAATATACTTCTGTAATAAACTGATGTTGTTGAAAGCATGAGAAAGTCCAAGTACGTTCTTCATTTTTAATACATAATACCCATTCTTGTTATTACACAATAGTTTTCTCCGTAGAGATGAAAAATGCAATGCTCCATGTCGTGTTTATGTTATTTATTTAAATACAGTTTAATATATTTTTTCTTCGAAAAGGGCATCTTACTTTTTGTACCAACCTTTCAGCTACATGTTATTGTAGGTTTATTAAGAGGTCGATTTTCTAATAATGCCTAAAATATGTACTTAATTTACGCCATCACTATGAAAGTTTTTAAATTATCGTAAGGCCTCCCTCTTTTGGATTTTAACTAGGCCATTTTTTGTGTACCTTAATTTTAATTGGCTTTAGCACATTCAATCCACCCCCTTCGTTATACACCAAAACTGTTATTTTTCCAAAAACACATGTAATTCTGTTGTAACAACCTCCTCCTTAAAATTCTAGCAGATTTGGCAAGTAGCCCATGCTTTGATGTTATTTAATATGCTCATTTTTATATTTTCCTCAAAAATCATTTGGCTTAATATATCACAACTCGTCGCTTTGCCTAACTCTTCTACATTTATTGATAGATCGATTTAATTTTACTGCATGATGGCCTTGTGTTTACGACATATTTCTTCCCCTCCTTAAATTATGCACTCCTAAAACTCTTATTTATTACTTTTTTTCTGTAACAACACCTTACGGATTCTATACTTTTTCAAATTTTTCAATTGATTTATGTACTGGTATATTGTATATAATATAAGGAGAATATAGAAAGAAATACACGTATTCAGAGTATCTTAATTTATCTTTCCTAGAAGCTTGAATAAGTATGTTTTATTTAGGATCAATTTATAAATCGGCCAATATACTAGGTGTGTAATCTGAAGATACCCTGTATTACTGATATTTCGAATTGTCCTTGTCATTTCCAATATCAAATACAGATATTTATTAATAGTTGTCCTAAGGCGACAAATTATTCTTGATAGTGTATTATTGACCACGTTTGTTATTTTTAATTTGTTCTAACCGAGCGCATATATCTGTCCATACACTGTCCTTGCATGAAAATACAGTGTGTCCCTGAATGAGTAGGCTACCATGGGTATCTTTCTTATTATTAAAGATACAGATTTGTTTAAATGGACAAAGATGTGCATTTTTAAGTGCTGATTGAAATTACGTTGAAAGCATTTAAAAATTCGGAACAGTTTAGATATTATTTCCAAAAAACTGAAAATCACTATTTTCTTTACAGTCAGATATCTCCGTAACTATAAAAGATATGAAAAAATTAAGTTATTTAATTTGATTACGCACACTTATAAACGATGTCAAAATAAAATTCAACATGGCCGTTTCCGCGATATTGTTAGCAACTTTTTAATGGAAGCTATATAGGATTTTTACATGATTATGTAGCTTTTTGTTACTCTTTTCAACGATGTATCGCGACTTATATCTAAATAAAAAAAATAGTGAAAATAGTAAGTGTTTTAATTTTAAATCAAGTAAGCATAAAAGCAAATGCACGTTAAGTTTACTTGGGCAACAGAACATTTAAATATTATTGAATATTAAAATTATAATAAATGCTCAAAATACATATTGGGAAATCGTCTAATTGATCCTATAATGTTTGATGTAAACTTAACTGCGCAACGGTATTTGGAAATTCTTCAAACATCTCGACAGGATTTGTTAGATGGTCTATCTTTGGCACAAAATATTCAGATATAGTACCAACAAGATGGTGCTCCTGCACACAATGCCAGAAATGGTATTAATTACTTAAATGATCGTTTTAATAACCTCTTCAATTTTATTTATGGGCACTGAACAATAATATGTATAAAGTAATTTTAATTATAACATTGTAAAAAAACTACGTGAAGTATTTAACGGTATTAATTGTAATACATTGTTAAAAGCAGCCGATAGTGTAGCAAAACGGTGTCTTTTGATTTTAGCCAATAATGGCCAGTATTCTGAGCATTTATTTTAATATTTAGTAGTATTTAAACGTTTTGTATTTGTTTCAATTGTTTCCAAAGTAAATGTGCATTTGGTTTCATGTTTACTTGATAAAGTACTTAATATTGTTAATAATTTTTATTCAAATATAAGTTATGATACATCGTTGAAAAGAGTTTAAAAAATACTATCATTTTTAAGTGTGCCTAATCAAATAACTTCTACCTGTAACATTTTTTACAGTTTTTATAATTACAATCTATTATAATTACGGAGATATTTTGACTGTAAAGAAAATAGTGATTTTCAGTTTTATGGGAATAATTTCTAAACTATTCGAAATTTTAAAATGTTCTCAATGGAACCCGAATTAGCACTAAAAACTGTACGATTTGGTCAGTTTAAACAAATCTCTATCTTTAACAATGTGAAAGATACCCATTATAGCCTACACAATCTGCGACATACTCTATATAATAAATTTGTAAACGAAAACGTTAATATAGATTTTACTTATTTATAGTATAAAATTCACCCTAGAAACGTGTCTCAGTTGTTGCTGTAAAACATTCATCAGTACTGCCATGATACTTAACCACTAAACGTCGCAGACCAATAGGCGAATTGTCTCATCTCCTGGCTTTTTCCATGTAATTGTATAACAGCATTACATCTTCCTTCAGAAATACGTTCGTTTTTATTACGTTCCGTAGTTCTGATTTTGCTTTAAGCCAACTTCTAATCTGGTGTAAATATTTTGCTTATTGCTGTTTTTGTAAGTTGCTCAACACTAGTTTTCGATATTCTTAGCGTTAAGAACTGCAGTATATCTGAAAAATTACACACTGAGCGATAGCGAAAAAGGGTATGCACTAATGCTTGGATATCGCTTAAATTTTGAAAATATTTAGAACAAAACGTAATAAAATTTTAAGTACAGTAACTAATATTAAAATTGTTAGTACTGACAACAACCTCATCAAAATTGGGAATCAAAATAGCTAACAGCGAAGTTGAACGTTATTATGTAATGAATGTAAATTGGATAGTGTAATCAATAGTGTGTGTTGTTTGTACACCTATTACGTTCGTATGCAAAAACTCATTACAGCATCAAATTGCATATCTTAGTTTTTGATAACCCATTACCCCCCACACAGAATTTTAGGCTTCCCTTTACAAAAGAGAATATACGGATTTAGATTTAAAAAAGGACCATAGACGGTGTCTTATATTATGCATCTATTTAGACAGAAATGTTGCTGTTAAATCATAATATGACTTTGTTCGCATTGAGATTGTCTAGTAATTCTTGGGTCTGTAGATTGCGGTAACTTTCATCGGCATAAAGAAGATTTAATTTGTTTTTAAGACGCTGACTTTTTGTAAATATTTTGCCATAAAATTCATCTAAACTTTCAAATGCTTTAGACGGAAAATACGAATCATATTGTTCGAATTGCGTAGTATCAGCCAAACATATGAATTGTAACATATCGCAGTCTTGAAACCTTACTTCCATTTCCAGTACAATGTGATCCAGTACTTCTTAAAACAAAATTCATTATTTTCTTCTATTATCATTATTTGTAAGCCTAGCGTATTCCTGCTTAGGGCGCTTAGAAATATCGATTTGTGTTATTTCTATTTCCTTAGTCTTTTCGAAGAGTGTATCAAAGAAATCGTCATTCCTTTTCCTCTTTAATAGTTCAATAGTTTTATTTATTTTTGTAACACAAAAATTAATATCCAATGATTTCTTCTAGAGAACATCAAATAATATATCAGTAAGAGAGAAAATATTAAATACTACAGCTAAAAATGTGAAATCAAAATTGTTGAAATCGTTTAAAAACCGACGGTCAAACCCTTACATGCAGTTCAGCGGCTGATTGCGACTGAACTCTTCACTTGCGCGATTCACCGTGAACCAATTGTACACATTGACGTAGGCGTCACCTTGGCAACGGAGGTATAAGTACAGAGATAAAATAGGTTTGAGGCCGACTCTTCACTACAATTGCACAAGTGTTGTAGGTAAGATTTTTTATGGTCACTGTGTTCACGCTCGACGGACTGCATTTAAAATTTAAATTTTAAATACAAGGGGACCAGAAAAAAATGAAAAAACCTAATGTGTTTGTTTTCACTAAGCTTATTGTATCTACGAGTATGTATGCCATAAATAAACGACTCCTAATAGGTGTAATGCCGCTAAATAATTTGTTATGTAATTTAAATAAATATTCGCATTGATAAAAAATTTTAGGTGAAGAGGCATTTCACCTACTTCACTTGGTGAGCCGCCACTGAGTCATATTAGAAGTTTTTGGCCCTAATATTATTCGTTCTAATAATTTTTATTTCAAACGTTTGTAAACTCCTTAGGTAAGTTGGAGATGGATAGAGGTATCAATTTACACGGTGTTTACAAGTTTAGAAATTTTATTACAAAGAAAATTTCCTGCATTTTAATTTCCTTCAAAGAAAGAAACTATTTCTTTCCATATCACTTCCTTTGTTCTTTTAGTGTACGTTCCGGCGTTTAAATTTTAAAGAAATGTGCTGTGCATACTTGAAAATGATCTTAATTTAATTAACCTGACATTTCAAGTTAACAAACTTTAAATGCAGATGTAACATTTCCCTTTGCGATATTGCTTTCAAAACGCAAAAGTTTCCCTTGCCGGTTTCACGTTTCCCGTATTATAAAGTACAATGAATGCTGACTTAACTTAGTAGTACTAGAGGCAAGTGTTTATGAAATTTAAGCGGCAGAACAGCAGCCGCGAATTAAGTTAATACAGAGAATATCAGAGGTAGACAAGGTGGATAATACCGCGTAATCTACTACGATTAAACGCACGATACGAAATGCCTGGTGCAGGTTAAATCGTTCAAAGCGCTAATGAACTTCACGTTTTCTCGCTCATTCTTCGTTAATTAGCAAATTTATTTTTTAGCTTCCTCGTTTCGGATCGCTTATTTTACGCTTTTACAACGTGCAGGTTTGTAATCGTTTTCTGTATTAAGTGATGAAGTTTTTACGCTCCCATACTATCACTGCATGAAAAGCGAAAGCAGTATTCATTTAATATGATTTAACGATTTTTACCTTTTTTTTACCTCCAGGAATTCAAAACAAAGGATCGTAATATATGTCGGTCTGTTATTTAATTTCAACTGTTGAAATATACAATTAGCTTGAGCGTTTAGGAGCCCACTAAATTTTCAAGAAACTTCACCAAACGGCTTGATGTTTATTTAAAATTATTTTTCACCCCGCTCTGTTTCTGTAAATGTGAAAGTTTTTGTTAGTGAAAAGAAGTACAATTTCCGATTTTCATTAAATATTATTTATATTTCTTTCTATATAAACACAAGGATTGTAGAAAAAAAAAATGGAAAAAAGTTCTTACGAAAAGAAACAGGAAAAACAATGCAAATCTTAAGATTTAAACATAACATTTCACTTCCCTTCACGTTTCTTATATATTTGTGTAAAATTCAGCCCATTATTAGATGGATTATTATCGGAAGGAACTTAGAAAATCCTCAAAATCGCTTGCATTTACTATGCCAGCAATATGTAGCAAGCGAAAAAACTTTACAAGATTTTATTCGGGCTGTTGGCCACACTATTCTCTTTACATAACTAACTTTAAGTTAAGAATGCAAATATAAATTTGTTAATTTAATAAATAAAGTTTGTCAAAATGACACAGTGGTAATTTTTACATGGAAAGATGAAAAACAAATACACATCACAAAACTCGATCGATAATGGAATGTATATAGACCGATTAAAATAACTATAATAAAGCAAAATAATAGAAAAAGGAGTCTGATTTATAGAATAAAGCGAAAAGAAGTGGTGTTTTTCAGACCAGAACTCCAAAATTTGAATATTTTTTCCGTGGATTTTTTCCAGGATTTTTTCCGTGGATTTTTTTTCAATGGATTTTTTTCCGCTTACCAAACACAAGAGTCTAAATGTTGACGGACAAACGGAACCAAGTGGTTTTTGCAAAATGTCTGTCCATGGATATATCTATGTATGTGTGAAATTTTCGATTTTCATGAAATTTAAAATCCAGCTATTACGAAGGAATTTAGTCTTACGGAGTGCCTGCCACCAGCCCTAAAGGCAATATGCGCCGTCGCACCCTGTATCATTTTAAGACATGTTAATAACCTTAAAATAATTATTACATTAAATTGTACACGTTTCCAAAATTTTGATTATAATTTCTGGGAATAAATAGAACCATGAGATATGTTAGTAGTGCTCAACCAAACTGCTTAAACCAGTATATTTCAGGAGCTTGTCTAGACAAGTTTGTAGAAACCCTTATTATTTTATTTAATGATATTTTCGGCTCTTTGACATAACTGTTGCATTATTTGGTTTTACTGGTTATTTTATTTATTACTATTATATTTATGATGCATTGTATAATCCAAACAAAACTCACATTTTATGGTTATAGACCTAGGAACTTAATGTTTCTGGGAAACTACTTCTTATTGTATTTGTATCAGTACTTCCCAGATGTTTAAGAGGTATTTATTCTCGCTGTAATGACATCTCGAAGTACAAGCACAAAATGTCATAAGTAATCTCTCAAGCCGTTAACATTCTAAAATCAGCATCAATAGCTTCTATATTAATCTTTCATTTTGTGTCTCAATAAATTGACTAACCTCTTGATTAATAATGGTGAGGCTGTACACCCCATGAAGGAGTTTGGCCTGCAAGGCGGAAAGTCAGAGCTCCCGTATCCTAGCTCTCACACCCGATTGTCGCGTGCCAATTTAATAACACGTGGTGATGTGGTGAGCATCACACATTAGACAACTGCATTATTACCCCTTACTTATTTGAACACAGGTACCCAATTATTTAAAGCGACTGGTGGGCCGCCCGCCAGACATTGAGTCGGAGGGTTTGAACCGACCTTCCTCACCGGAGCCCTACTCTCAACTTCGTTGTTATTTTCATGAAATATTTAATATATTGCACCTACATTTTGTATGAAACATGGATATCTAAATAAAACTGCGGCTTAGAAATAAAAGATTAAAGTGGAAATCATTTACTTTTATTGGCGGTACCAGAGTAAAATATTATTAGCCGATAATATAAGGTAGGTGCATATTATAAAGTCTAGTGTCGGCGCTGATAAGAGCCGAAAGGCCTATAAAATGATTTATTATTTATAAATTAAGTTCATTTCTGAGGCGTTTGAAATTACGGCTTTAACGGCCATTTACTCAAAATCTGCCAAGCTAATTGATAAAATTTAAAGTTATTTAATCACTGCTACGTATTCGAATTACAATGTACACAAAAGTATTTAAAAATAATAAAAATTTATAAACGATGAGCTTTAGAAAGTAATCAAATTTCCACAATCGTATTTTTCTAAAATACATTTTTTTATTATTTATTTACCGAGTGCTTCGAAGAGTATTACACCAAATTTTAAAAATTTGAATTTCATGTTACTGTTTTTCATAGAAGAAACGATTAGTAAAGATAATCTTTTAAAAACATCTGCTACAGGAAACGGGGGTTCGATGCGCTTCTCCTGGTAGCATATATTATGAAGTATTAATTTGTAATTTCCAAACCTAAATATTATAGTTATTTTCAATAGAAATTGGGTGTTTTGCCAAACGTTTTAGCTTCAAAAAACTTTTTAGTACGTCTTAGAAGTTTTGAAATTTTAATGACCCTTTCCGTAAATGGCTGGGATTCTTTAATATTAGAATTTATTCACTCAGCTGCTCTGTGGAACCTTAAATTTCCAAAATTTTTGTATGTAAGGCGCTGTTACCCAAACACAGATTTTCTTCTTCTTCTTTCACGATGCCTTCTGCCCTTTCAGGCGTCGGATTGGGAGCCCAGATTCTCTTTTACCCAATTCGTCCATGCTTTCTTGTCCCTTACTGAAATTTTCATCTTGCTTTAGTATAACCCTTTGATCTTCCTATGTCCTCTATCTGCTCCATCCATCTTCTTCCTGGCCTATCTCCTCTGTCTTTGATCGGTTTTCCCATTTCCATTTTTCTTAGCCGATCTCTGCTTATTCTCGCGATATTCCCGTACCGTTTTTCTTTTATTTGTTCTAATATTGGTGGTTGTTGTGCAGCTTCCCTAATGGACTCATTTCTGACGTGTTCCCATTTAGTTGTCCGTATGTTCTTCCTCCGGTGTTTCATTTCCATCGGGTTAATTTTACTTTCGTGTTTTTTTCTACCACGTCCAGTTCGCTGCTGCATATGTAATTATAGGTATTGTATTGCGGATTTTTAGTTTGATTTCTGTTTCTATTTCTTTGTGGCCTAACATTGTATTGTTCAGCGTGTCGTATAGTCTCGTTGAATTGTTTACTTTGTTTGCCAATTCTGCATCGATTTTTCCGTCATTTGTTAGGATTGTCCCCAGATATTCAAAGGCTGTTACCCTTTCTAATGCTGTGTTTTTGCATTTTTCCTCTAGCGTCGGCTATTAATACCATGTCGTCTGCGTACATCAGGCTGCTTATTGATATGGGAGTTAGGATATTAAATCCTACCACGGTATTTAGTTCTGTTTTAGCCTTAAATCGTTTTAGTATTTTATCCATTATGATCATGTGATCACGAATAACAGCGGGCTTAGACTCTTCCCTTGTTTTATTCGTCTTTTCATTTCGAATTCTTCTGACCGATGCCCTGCTATTTGTACTTTGCCTTTCACTATAATTATTGATCGTGCTTTTAATTATTCGGATAAGTTGTCTTGGCAATTCTAACTCGGCTAAACTACTCCATAGTGCTTGTCTGTTCACTGTATCGAATGCCGTTCTAAGATCGATGAAGATTATGTACAGCTCTTTTCCTTCTTCTATTGTGTTTTGTATTAAGGTTCTTAGGATGTAAATATTTTCGTTCGCTTGTCTTCCCGCTCTGAAAGCCGATTGCTCCTCCTCTAGCTTGGGTTCTACGTAAGCTCGTAATCTTTCTCCGGGATTCTAGTAAATAACTTATGGGTAGTCTGGGCTAGGCAGATAGCTCTGTAGTTCTCGCATTTTGATGTTTCTCCTTTTTTATCTATTGGGATGATTATGTTGATTTCCCAGTCTTTAGAGATTCTTCTTGTTTTCAAACTTCTGTAAATATTTCCCATAACCATTCCTTTCCGTCGCCTCCTAGCCCTTTAATCATCTCTGTGGCTATCTCATATTCTCCGCTTGCTTTCCTGATTTTCAGGTGTTGAATTACTTCCTGAAGTTCTTCTTTCGTTACTTCTTGGATTTCTGGTGTGTCTTCTTCCTTTTCCGTTTCTTCCCTTATTCAACAGATTTGCAGAACGTTGAAAGTGAAATTTAGTAGAATTTTAGAATAGGATAAAACCAGAACCACAAATGGAAGCGGATACGTCTACTGTTTGTACAAATGGTCTGATGGTATTTTTGATGCCCATTTATTGACTTAATGTTGTTGACAAATGTTGGTGAGATGCTTAATACTGTTACTATTATTATCTAGATCAAATTCAAAATTTAGAAATATTTAAAAAAGCAGTTAATGTTATTAGAACATCAATTAATTGCATAAAATTGCAATGGTAAATAGTAAACCATACGTTTCTGTAGGTTAACTTCTAAATTTTTATTGATATTAAATTTAAAAAATTACTTGTCTAAGTGTTGTTTACTACATAGCTGAATAAGTTATTGTCATTTATAAACAAAGTGCAGACGCATAATATACAATTTCAGCCATACAAATTTTATTAAATTCTAAATTAGTTGTCCTAACAAATCCATATTCTTATTGTTTGTATAAGTTTGTAAATTTTACGAATTTAAACACAGCTACCATTGCATATTGTTTTTAATAATAGTGAACAAAAGTAGCCGCAACAATGAAAAGATAATTATCGCAACATTGCAGTACTCAAAAAAAGTTTAAATTTTAGTTCCATCTTAAAACGTTCAATATTCCCATAGGTTATTTCGAGCTAAGAAAAGCATTTTAATGACGCTGTTCAAAAATTTGTGCAGATTGATGCAAGTTCAATGTGCAGTGGAAAATTAGCTAAACAGATGCTGCTGTTGAAGGGAGAAAGCTTAATAATTCGTTAAACGCGTATGTTCGTTTATTTATGTTTTTAATTGTTATTGTTGTGGTAGATTGAAGACACTTAATTACTAAAACATCTTCCTCAGTTCGGGTATACGAGAAAGTCCGCTAATTTTTAAATACGCCTTTCGCATGTAATCGTACTTTTCATAGATCTTAAATTGAAATAATATAGGTCAACATTGCAACATAGTAATTGTAAATTGTAGTAGTACATGAGATGTAGGTACACGTATTTATTCCTCGCAGAAAACTTTCGTTTTATACTGTTTTTAATTTGTTTCAGGTTCGTACAGAAGTTTATCTAAAGTTGTTTCGCAAGCCAACGTTCATCTTTGAAGTAACTGGCGTAAGTAGTGCAAGCATTCCGCTTTTAAAATAAATATTTCGGGTTCTTGGTATAAATTGAATAAATGAGCCAAACTAATGGCATGATAAATATACTATTAAGTGCAAGTTTTGACTATTAGTGTCGACATAATTGCACGTAGAACTTACGTGAATGGAGCGCTTCCAACTTCCCAGTGAGAAGTTTAAATCATAATAATGATGATGGATGATGAACTTGAGAAATCAAATATAGGTATTTAGTTATCCTGCTGGTTTCTTTGTGCGCTGACTTTATATTTATCATAATTTAAAGTTACAACTTCGTTATTTCGTTTTTCTTTTCGAATTAAATGGAAATATGTAGGGATGCTATTTTAACTCGACACATTTGCGAAATGCCACTTTTATGCTGCTTTAGACTCAGTTCTGTGCTTTATTAAACCAATATTATGTAATGGTCTTGTCAAATAAATTTACGCTTTTCACCAAAAATATTTACGCCGTTATAGAGTGCTTTTATAAATCTTATTTCAGCCAAAGCAGCCCTTGATATTTGCTACATTAAATTATGGGACTTTGTTGTATCATTAGCGGCTTTCGACAGTAAAAGAATCTTTATACCGGGTGGCCATAAATATCTGTGATCCTGGTAGCCATGGAATTAGCTACTTATAAATGTTGATTAGCACTAAGTATCGTATATTTCAATTACAATAATTATCTAGTATGTAATATAATAAAATGCAAGGTAATTTTTGGTTTTTATTTTTTTAGGTATTTTATAACAAATGTTGAAAATGATGACCGTTTTCTGCAATGCAAAGCTGAACTCGCTTTTTTTGCTTTCAAATATTCTGCAACATTTGTTGATCAATATTATTGCAACAGTCGACGATGGCTTCCCTCAGTTCCTCTAAATTGTTAATTTGCCTTTTAAAAACGTTATCTTTAATGTACGCGAAAATTGAAAAATCACAGGGCGTAAGATCAGGTGAACGTGCTGGGAAAGGATGATCTGTGAATCTACTAATAATTCTATTGCCAAACGTTTGCCTTATAAACTCCAAATTTTCTCTGGTTGTATGCGCCATTGCGCCATCGTGTTGGAAATAGCCGTAATTTTTTTCATCGTCATCAAGTTCGTCAAAGAAATTTGCTAAAATTTCTTCCCGGTAGCGTCGTCCATTAATTGTGTTATTAAAAAATATAGGCCTAATCAGTCGTCTTCTGGATACAGCTAGCCAAATACCAAGTTTTTCGGATGAAGGAGTGGTTCCACATACTGGTGCGGGTTCTCGGCACTCCAACAGCGAAAATTCTGAGAATTTACATACCCAGATAAGGTACACCAGGCTTCGTCGCTGAAAAAGGTTCTATCCAGTATAACTGATCATTAAAATGTTTGCTGGAACCATTGACAATAATTTAGACGTGTTGCAAAATCCTGAACATGTAGTTATTGAAATACAGAAATTTTATACGGATGTAATTTTAATTTAGATTTTAATATCTTCTGGCAAGTAGTTCTAGGTACTTCTCTGCTTCAGCTGACAATTTTCGTAATGCGGGGATTTTCAGTAATTCTTTCCTGAATGTCATCCACAATTTCTTGGTTAATTTGGGGCCTACCTGAACCTTTTCTTTTTGTAACGCTACCGGATTGTCGAAAACGTGCAACAGTCCTATTAATTTTCTGTCGCAGAACATGGTCATTATGGTGGTAGGGAAACTGGGCTCTAAATTCTTCAACACATGCTTCCATGAAATATACCCACTCATTATCATTATTGACACCATTTCTAAAATACGACTCGATTATAAAAATATCCTGTTCTAACTCCATTACTTATTGCAATCTGTCATAATTTTGATAGATAGGAATGTCAGTTTAGTTTAGTTGGATTCATCACTTTTAATAAGCGATGTTGATTGCGAAGGTAATGTGATAACACATATTTATGACCACGCGGTATAATTAGTTAACCTGCCTACCAGAACACTTTTCCCGCCGACCATGATAGACTATACTAAAATCATTCTTGTCAAAAATAAAGAGTTCTCAATTTCTTAATCTTAAAAAATGTATGGTTTTGTTTGTCTGCATTATGTGTTGCTTAAACATTTTAAAGGTGTTTCAAACAGCTGCAATCCTTTATTACAGATTGCTACAACGTTGCTGATATGCATCTGATATCCGTAATAAGACCTCTACTTTGGTTTTCGAATTTGTGTTATTTATTGACCAGATAGTCTTAACTAATGTAATCATAACGGTTTTAAACTGACAGTAACTTCCAATGAGCAGAAAAAAAAGGAATAATGGGAACATCAACTACGCCCAATTAAATATACAAAACTATGGCAATCAACTTTAGCTGTTCCGCACAAATATAATTCAATAAATTTTATTTAATAATCTGTGAATCGGAAACAGTATTTATTGATGTTACCCAATAAAACTGCATTATTAAGTGAACAACAAAACAAGAACGTTCTGTTTAAATCCGTCAATACTAAATAACCGAATGTTTCTATGGTAATTTTACCCTACACACAAAGCAGCTATCGAAGAGTGAAACAATTATTCGGAGAATTCTACGTACGCATGTATTTGTTCTCGTAAAGAACGGATACGTGGATACGTGATTGCTTACTAATTTTTTATTTTAATACTAAAATTTACAAAATGGCTTTACGAAAAGGCAGTTTTGAAGGATACGAAAGAATTAAAACAATTGGAAAAGGTAGAATTTATACAACGTATTAATCGTACCTGTTGCATTATGAAGAAAACTACTTTTTAGGCGCTTTCGGCACTGCGGTTCTTTATCGAAGAATATCTGACAATAAAGACGTCGTTATAAAAGAAATTTTCCTATCCGACATGACAGACACTGAAAAGGAATTAGCATTTAATGAAGCCAATGTTTTAGCATCACTTAATCATCCCAACATAATTAGGTAGGTAATGATTTATTCTATATTTTATCTATTTATATATGATACAAGTTACAAGCTTTTTGTAAGAGATACACGCAGAAAATTATTGCACAGTTCGTGTTTAAATTAAACCATTTTGGAGTAAATCTTACTGGATAGATTTATTTCAGAAAATTATCGGGCATGTAATAATTAAAGACATGTTCGGTGCATTATAAATAGATAAATTGCTTAGTTTGCGACTGATTTAGAAACATTTTTATTAATTGTTTGTTGTAATTTTCAATTCTATCAGCATTAAGCTTTTCTGTACTCCCTTTAATTTTAATTCCATGCAAATATCAAACACATGCTTATGAATATACGCTCCTAAGCTAATTTCGATAAATGAAGATACGCATTTGTGGACGTCCACATATTTCTTTACGTTAATGCTGTTTTCAAAAAAATGATTGGTTTAAGTTCCTAGAACATTTACAATTTTATTTTAAATTTCTTAGATACATGGGAAGTTTTGAGAAAGAAGGATCGTTGCTAATAGAAATGGAATATGCTGATAATGGAAATTTAGCACAACTAATCAATCTACGTAGACAGCGCAAAAAAATTTTTAGAGAGAAAGACATTTTAGAAATATTAATGCAAATCACTGCTGCAATAAGTTATATGCATTCCCACAAAGTTTTACACAGGTAAGTTACATAAAATCGGTTTTAGGTAAAAATCCCAAATTAATAATCCGTTCGGCTAAATCGTCGACGATATCAGGGCCCTTCAAATGAAAGCGATTGTCAAAATCTAAACCATCGATTAGAAGAGCAAAATAAGAGTCTACATAGCTGTAAAATCAAGCTATTCATAGACAAATGACATTTAAAACAATCACATTGCCTTTATTGTGACAAATATCATGGCGGCGTGTGAGTATTAGTGGTAGAAAATTGTTTTTTTTTAATTGATCCTCAATGTCTTAGCAACATAAATTTGTTCAAGTTTTTATTCAACAAGTGCCTAAAATAAGTAAAAAAAAATAAAAAAAGGACTGCACTTGTTCCAGCTATTGGCAGGGTAGTCAATGATTGGCAAAAGACTTGAACCACTGATTGGCAGTGTAACCAATCATTGTCATAGGAGATTGAACTGTTGATTGGCATTCATGTTTCATTACCACCTCTAGCGTGAATTATGCCAAAAATGGAATACCGAGTTTCAGTTTTGAAATTAACAATGAAGCAATATCAAACATTTTTTTATTAAAATAAAAGGCAATTCTGCAAGTAAAGAAACATTGAACTAAACTGTAAATATAATAAACAAATTATCGTATTATAAATATGAAAATAACCATTTGAACACATTCACATTGCTAGTTTTTGCATTATTGTTGTAAAAATAATAAACATTCTTAGAATGTATAAAAACAAATTAAACACAGGAGAAAAATAGTAAGACCAATAATTAGATATAATGGGATTGGGATGCAGGTACATAGAAACAGGTACTTGGAAATAGAAAAATGGAACAAAGATGTTTAATCGATGTTCTTCAGACAGGTTATATGATACGTTCTGGTACATCTCCGACATTTTATTCCAGGATTTGTACCATAAAGATTTTGCATACAAATATAACACAGTCCTCTAAATACGTTCAAGTTACCTTGTACTTCGTCTTGCTTTTCAGTGGTAGTTTGCTCTCCACCGGAATAGTAATCTTCGTCTCTAAATGTATCGCGTACATGGCGTGGAGGCACCTTCGACGCAGTTTTTCGTACAATGGTCGGGCAGCCTTTGAAGCTTTTTTCGAAGCAGGTTTCGAAGCAGTCTTCTTATCTGTTTCAGTCTTTTTCTCACCGATACTATTCTCCAATCTCTTATCTTTGCGTTGCGTAATTATTTAGATTTTAAATTCTTTCTCTTCAAAAATCTGTTTGAATTCTGACGAAGTTATGACGTATGCGATTCTTTTGGTCTCCTTTTTACCCTTTCTTTCAGGAGTTTTTGGCCAAAATAGGAAGGTTGATAAGTAATTATTATATTGTAGCAGGTGTGAGAGGTCTGTGATTCACTGAAGGTTCTGTAAGGCTATCTTCTGTCGCGGTATCAGGTGTGAAAGGTTTATGGTTCTCTGAAGGTTCAGTAGTGTCATCCATAGAACATGGGGTTCGTTGCAAATGGGTCTCTCGATGGTTATTTTGTCACCTAAAGCAATCGTTTCCGGATATTGTTTGTCCCGTATGTCATCCCATCTCAAATTAGACGTTTCGCTTATATTCGCTGGCGAGCTCGCGGGTTTCGGAATAGGAAACTCCATTGCAACATATTCAAGACCGAAAGCACTTATTTCTTTTTCGGCAACTTCGGAGTGTAAGACATCAGCAAAATCTTCTGTTTCAAAAAATACCATATCCATATTCAAAATGTCTTGTTCAGGAAATCATCCGATTGATGTCCATTACTCTTAATGGGGTGGAATTGATAATAAATAAAACACCTTGTCATCCCCACGAAATATATATTGTAAATTAAACCATTAGATTAAGATGAGCGCTTTCGCAGTACCACTGCATCATCAGATCGTAAAATTATCTATATCAAGAAAACAACCAAATATAGCTTACAAAGCATAAAATAAAACAATCATCACCTTGTCAAAATTAAAAAAATAACACAGCATCAGGAGAAAACTGCA
>JABXWE010027273.1:0-36950 GCA_014611495.1 Limonius californicus | reverse complement strand
TAGAAAAAATAGTATAAAGAACACGTTTCATAAGACCACTTGTCGCACTCGTCCGTTGAAAAACTCGACGCTTCGCGTCTCGTTTTTCAAACTTGAACTCGTGCGTTAAGAAGAGGCCTTATGAAACTAGTTCTTTAATATACTATTACCCTTAATTTTTCCTATAAGTAATTATTTTACTAGTTTTAAGAAATATGTAAGTAAAATCTTTAACATATTTTACGAAGCTTGTTGAACTGAAACCCATCTTTGATCAACTTAAGCTTGAAAACAAATGCAATTATTCAATTCAATTAATGTTAGTAGTGTTTGTAAGCAACACATAAGTAAGTTTCTGGCGTTTGAATTTGATTCTGACTTTTAAAAGTTCCATTTTGAAATGGCGTTTGTTGTTGAAAATCCGTTCAAGTTTGATGAGCGGACGGTCCTACAATTTTTATGCGCTGAGGCCGTGCAGCCATTGCAGATTCATACGCGAATACAAGCAGTGTATGAAAATGCTGTATTGCGTACCCAACTGTGAAGGAATCACGCCGAAAATTTAGGAATGGAAAAGAGGGGACTATGGATGAGCCGCGACCAGGTGCACGGGGTACTGATTTAACAAAAAACAATATGGCATGTGTGGAAGGCCTTATTAGAGAAAATCGTCGAATTTCAAATAGAGAAATTTCATAAATTGTTGGTGCGAGTTTAGGATCGGTTCGTAGTTTGTAATCTGCGTTACAGCAAAGTTTGTTCGCAATGGATCTGCAACACCTTACCAACTATAGGCACAATGGTGATGACTTTCTTCTGTCAATGGTTGCTGGTGACGAAAGTTGGTGCCACTACTACGAGCCATCCAGTAAGTTATCGTCGATGCTGTGGAAACATTCAAGTTCACCACCATCGAAGAAGATTAAAGCACAACCTTCTGCAGGTAAGGTGATGTTAACATTTTTTTTCGTTCATGAAGGACCCTTGTTGATAGACTTTAAGAAACCTGGGGTAAACGTTAATGCAAATCTGTACAATAAAACTTTAAACAAGCTTCATCAAGCAATAAGACGATACGTCAAGGAAAACTTAAGCTTGGGGTCACTCTGCTGCTCAACAATGCTAGGCCTCATGTTGCTATGTGGTAAAAGAAAGTCTTCAATGAAAGAAATGGAGGGTTTTAGTGCGTCCACCATATAGAACAGAGATCCGAAACCAATAACATGTGTAAGTTGACCATATATAACAGAAGACGAAGTACGTGTAACAATAAGTCGTATGAAAGACGAAAAATTCAGGTTCAAGTGGTATCCAATTCGAAATTCTAAAACTTCTTGACGGTAGTGCTGCAACATGGATAACTAGCATCTTTAATCATATATACGATTCAGGAAAAATAGCCAGAAAATGGCTCAAATCA
This sequence comes from Limonius californicus, assembly GCA_014611495.1. Taxonomy (NCBI): domain Eukaryota; kingdom Metazoa; phylum Arthropoda; class Insecta; order Coleoptera; family Elateridae; genus Limonius; species Limonius californicus. Next base: position 35,551 of record JABXWE010027273.1, on the reverse strand, counting down.
ACTTTCGTCGCCATACCAAAGAAATCTAGCGCCAAACACTGTGCCGATTACCGCACAATTAGCATCATGTCACATCTTCTCAAAATCTTCCTGAAAATAATACCTAGACGTTTATTTAAACTCTGTGAAGAGCAACTAAGTGAAATGCAATTAAGACATTCTTTTGTAGATTTATTCAGTTGCTGCCTTCCTAGGCATAGTATCTTCAGCATTCTTTTGTAAGTTTTAACTACAGATTTGATGCAAATGCTTATTTTAAAATACTGGTATCCGGATTAAAAAATTTTGATCTATACGAATCCTACAAAATTTAATTGAATGACAGTAATTGTAATTTACATATTTTGCACGTTTTAACACTATTTTAGCACACTTCTATAAAAATAGCATTTTGGCACTTGAATTAAAGTTTTCGGAACATCCGAACAAGGATGTTTTGTTTAGCTACTCCCCTAATGAATGTAGTGAATAGCCTGCTGTACGAGGTGTGTTACCCCATCTTTGCTTTACACAAAAATATATTCAACAATTTAATTACAAATAATTACCGTTACAGTTAAGGCATCTATCCCATTGTTTTACTACCCTGCTCATAGAGGTCTTTTGTCTGCTGATCGAAGAAGTCTTCAACAGCTATCAGTACTTCTACGTCAGACTCAAAATGCCGACCTTTTAATGCCCTTTGCAGCGGTCCAGAAATATGAAAATCGCAAGGCGATAGATCCGGGCTATCTGGTCTTCTTCTTCACGTGCGTTATACGTTCCGGATGTTCGCAATCAATAAGGCAATCTGGACTTTGTTGACGGCTGTTGGGAAGAGGTCTGTCGTTGTCATTGAGAACCAAGTTCTTAGATTCCTGAGACAGGAGATGTGCCTGCGCCCGGGTCCTTTCTTTCCTAGCACTTTACCTTATAGGTAGTATCCGTTGAAGTATCCCATAGCGTTACAACTTTCCGATTTTTATGGTTTTTACGCTTTTGGTTGTTTTATTCATTCTTTGTAGTACTTCAACATTAGTCACATGGTCAACCCAAGATATTCTCAATATTCGCCTGTACGTCCACATCTCAAAAGCCTCGTTTCTTCATTAATACTTCCGTCAGCGTCCAGGTCTCAGCTCCATAGAACAGGACAGAGAATACATAATACCTTAATAGTTGAATTTTTGTATTTAAATTTAGATCTCGAGTCTTAAACATTTTATGCATGTTAACAAATGTTGTTCTGGCTTTTTCAATTCTGTACTTAATTTCTTTAGAATGGTCCCATTGATCATGATAGGTTTCAAGTTTTATCAAATTATTATGGGCCTCCATCAGTGTATACTTTCTGCGGTAGCCTACACTGTCATCTTTAAGACGAGCATGGAGCAAACCACCATTTTTACCTCTTTATAGAGTTCTGCATGTAGCCGATTCCACGCAGAAGAACCGCTGACAGCAAAATATTTATAACCTAATAAACACTTGGCAAAAACCGCTTCAAAATTTACTGCTCGTACATTCTTGCCTATTAATAAACAGCCGCAACCTCTTTATAAACCGCATACTATCTAATTACATTGGTGGTTTTGCGGTTTTCTTTATATATAAATATAGAAACATTTAAATTGTAAATATAATCAGACAAGAGAGCGTACAAATTGCAGATGACATGAAACATTTCTCTGATAATAGAATTGGAAAAATTGCATAAGAAAGCTGTAGTTACCTTTGAATAATAATGCAATTCAAACAATTAATTGTGCCAAGGGAACATAGCTGAGTTTGTAATGAGATTATAAATTTAAGTTTTTCCAATTATTTTATGGACGTTTCGAGTCAGTTAGTATTTACTACAACTGAATTATTAAATATCAAAAACTTTACATTATTAATACTTTACAGTTACAGTTGGTGGAGACATCACACAACAATTCACATGCTTGTCGTAGTCGAAGTGTCCGCGATTTGAAAACTAGAACTGAATAAACCCTGACATGAACATATGGAAACAATTGTGTTAGAATAAATGAGAAATGATAGAATAAGTAACTAACCTGCACATTATATACTGCTGAAAGTTGTCTTTGAAGGGCTCTTGTGGTGATAAAGCGCTCTCTTAGTGCACGCATACGAAGAAACCGATCTTCTACGGCGGTAGTAGAACGTGGTCGCCCGTGCCCTGGTCGCCCTTGCCCTGGTCGCCCTTGCCTTGGTCGCCCTTGCCCTGGTCGCCCTTGCCCTGGTCGCCCTTGCCCTGGTGGCCTGTCATGTTCGTTAGTTTCTCTGAAGCGCTGGATGACCCTAGAAATTGTTGTGTGGTTCACCCCAAGTCTGTCAGCGATAACGCGGAAAGAATACCCCTCTTCAGACAAAGTAAGGGCTGTGACACACTCATCACGACTTAAATTTCTTGAAATACGTTGCATTTTAAATAAGACTGATCCTACAAGCAATTGTTTGATGACAGCTACACAATTGGATACGTTCTAAGGTAAAACGAAACTGCAAGTAGATTGTAAATGTGCATGTAAAATTGATTAATATTTTTTTAAGAAAGTTAAAGATGTAGAAACAGACCAAGAGTAGCGTGTGTCGATCAGGTTTGTATCAGACATTAATTCCATGCATTTGGTTGAAGTAGATAGCACACGACTTTTCGTTTAACGTAACATTAATAATTGGTGCGTTAAGTTCTTGGAGCATTGTTGTTAAAGCGACGAAGATGGATGACAGTAGCGTAAAACAGAAAAGTTGAATACAATGACAAAAACCAATATTTAAAAAAGCATTTAAAAATGAGCGTATTAGAATAGTCTGGCTCGTGACAATATCAAACGTGAAAATACAATTATTATGAGTTAAACAAACGCAAATTTTCTTCGGTACCTCCAGATAACAAAACAATTCTGTTGTAGAGCCGCAAGCAATATAACATCAAGTAATTTTTAATTTCGGTATGCTATAAAAGCCTCGCGGCATTGATTAGAATTCAAATGTTAAATTTTGATTACATTTAATTAATATTCTGCTATGTTGTATACTTGTATTGTTCGAAATACCGCTACCAGGCTTATATACTGAAACGTCTTATTACCTTAAATTTATTAATTTTATTACTTTTTGTTTCAGGTGAGTCCGCACTCTTTTCCATTCAAGTGAAGTTAGGAAAGTGGTAAGAAAATATAATAAGAAAATATCCAAATAAGAAAGCTGAAACGACTAAGTTCTCTTTATAACGTTCTACACTTGTTGATAAATACAACAAATTCAAGTTTTTGTGTCACGTGAAGTTAACTACCAAGTAATTTAAACGTAATAATTATATTTTAATGCGTAACTGATTTTTTATAATTTAATTATTGCGCGGAACTGCCTTAATTTATAGAAATCAGAGTTAGTCATTTAATTATCAATTTATTCTACATTTTCCGACTTCCCGAAGTCAATTTTATATTTAAATGACCTTGTTTGGAAAGAAAGTCGAGTGAAATTTTTCAATAAAATTCTTCTTAACGAGACTCTTCCCTACGTAGGCTGAACGTCAGATACAAATGAATAATTGGCATTTTTAGGAACTTTCTGCCTGTAGAAGTTAATTACTGAGCGCTTGAGTTCCTTCTAACACCCAATATTAATTTGATTGTTAGTTAACATTCTTTTTAGGTAAGGTAACTTCTACAGACCCGCCGTTCCAGTTCTGACAAAAGTTTTACTTGTCTGAATATATTTTAAATGTTGATGAATTGTGCGAGCAGTTCATTTGGTGAATTGACGAATCCAAAAGGAAATATTATGTCGAATATAAGTTGTTTAATTTAATTTATTTTTTAAGGAATTTTACTTCCAAATAAGTAGCAGATGGCTCCCGCTTTGAAAGAATTGGAAACCGTTATATAGCTTCTTGCAATTTCAATAGGACACTTTAATCATTTCCGTTTCAAATATTAATGTTTTAGAATCCTAGATATTCAAAAATTATTATTTAAGTTATTTGCTGATATTACGCGCTATTCAGTAACCCATTCTTTGTTCTTCGTTAGCAACTAAACAGGTCGCACTAAATTAAAATTTGTTGATATTGATGTAGCGTTCGGTTTTAAATTTAATATTTTTTTTACTCTTTCCGGTATGTATTGGATGCTTTCTATATTTAGTAACATTATGAAACTCAAATATCGACGCATAAATACACAAAAAAACATGAAAACGTTTTGTTTGGTACTGGTGAGTCCGTACAAGGGCTATGTCGGGATCGATACATGTAAAGAATTTACTGCCTAGGTCATAAATACAATGCCCTGAAATAATACATGAGCTTGTTTAGGTATACTACCGACATATTGTTTTCAATGCCTTAGAGTTTTCAAAATCCTTCCTCCAAGTTTTGCGAGAAATTAATATATTTCACAATTTATTTTTAACAGTTAATAAAACAATGTGCAATAGAAAACTAACTTTGCGAATGTAAAACAATAATAACCTCTTCATTTTCACGAAAGCTACGTATTTTCCAAATTTGAATATTTTGCCTGAATCATTTGTCAGTGCATAGAATGCATACGCATAGTTCTTAATGCTAGTAACTGACTTTACACTGATTGGTTGGATTTTTAATTTGCCATGACCAAAGCCAGATCTAAACCCGCCCATTATATAAGGCTCATATTTGTATCTATCGGAAAAGTAGTTTCCGTTTCTTTTAAAACAAATCGTTTTACAGTTTATGCCTAAATTTCCTTATACTCAACTAGGCAGTTAAACGATTCTTTGTGGAAGGAACTTCATTATTACAAAATTGTAATCTAAATAAATAAATATGTGCGTGGTTGGTTGGCAGTTACGCATATTTACAAAGTAAATAACCAACATCTCCGCTCAATTTTTTAATAAAAGTATTGCTGTGGTTATCCCTTAAATAATTATAATTATCGCCCCATGTTGGTAGCGACAAAAAAGTTGCTATAGTTATTCGCCCTTTAATAATTGTAATTATCGCCTCACGTTGGTGGCGGCAAAGAGTTGCTGTATTTACCAAAGGCATGATATAAACAAACAACTTATGCCAACTAGCTCAAACATAAAACTGTTATGCCAGAGAATTGCTCGTGGCTTCGTCTCGTACAAATAAATTGAACACGTTCAACAAAAAATTAACGACACTTGCAAAAACCGTCACTTTGCTTTAATGTCACCCTAACTAGTTTATCTTCTATCAGCACCAACCTTTACACTGAATTTTGGCACGCTAAAATGCCCCTGGACGGCTATTCATCTGGTTCCCAGGCTGCATACACCTCCATCTGGTTGGTACAGCTCTCCGTAAACTCCCGGTTCCTCCCGACACATCGTACTTTATCATTCTTTACTTGCGACGATTAAAATCACATTTCGTTTATTGATGCTGTATTCTTCTTTTAAATATTACATTTTTTTATGACATCCATATTAAAAAACCAAAAACAAACCCCCAAACAAAAACAAAACAAGGCAAACTTCCTTTTTTTAATTTTTACCTTAACTACCAATGAAAATACAAAGATTATGACAGATGGGAAAACTGTCATGGTGTCAAAACTCATTTTTAAAATATTATTAATTTACACAACAAATCATAATAAAACCTTTAGATGGCACTTTTGCCCAATTAGTATTTAAGCCCCCATTATAATATCACAGCAGTATATATAAATTATATTGGTGAGGTTTTTTTACGACTGTCGTCTCTGGCAGCCTCTGCGCTATTTCTGTCTTCCTACTAATCATCATTGAGTAATCTATCTATCATAACCTTTTATATTCCTTTCATCCATGTATCTCTTCCGTCTTTCCTTCCTCTTCTGAGGTGACTGTACTACATCAGTTGCTTATTTTCAATTTGCTTTAATATTATTCTCTCAAATCTCATTCAGTTCTTTAGTTCTACATTTTTAACATGTTTAAAACGTAATATTCTACTGCTCAGCCTTAGGCAATCCATTTCTAGGGCTTGTATTCTTGCTTTATTTCTTTTATTGGTACGCTAATTTTAAGTAATAGCACTGCTGACGTGTAAATGATTTTTTTAGCTTCTTTGTTAGTTGGTAGCTCCAGATCGCATTTAATTGCTGTATTGCCCTTCTTCTCTGGCCGATTTTCGTCTTATTATAGTCAGTACTGTGTTCGTCTTAAATATCGATCACCTGGCTGGATGCCCGTCTTTCTGCATTTTTAATCCACTGTTCTAATGCCTTTTCCAGATACATTTTAAACAATGTTGGCAAAAAATTGCAGCCTTGGCGCAAACCTTTATTGGCTGTAAATTTTATTAAAATATCTTTTTTGCTATTGTAAAGTTTGAATTACTCTTAAGTATGCTTTAGAAATTGTATCTTCTAAATTCTTAAGTAGTTGATACACTGGAGCACAAGAAAGTTATAAATATAATTACACAGACAAAACTGGAATAACTAACAATAGTGAAATACATTACAAAACCTTATTAAAGAATACTGATGGTAATCATCTCATTAATATGGTAGGATTTCATGCAGTTTATACAATGCCTTGAAATGCCGAAGCAGTTATTCCATCTTCACCCATTAAAAAATTAAAATTTGGAAGTCCGCTAAAGAATAAATCAATCAGAAGAAATTATAATAAAAAATGAGAAAGCAGTCAGATAAATCAAATAATACTTTACTATAAAAGTAAATACAGAGTGTTCTACTATGAACAACTTTTGAACGAAACTATTTGAAAAAATCAAGGGCGTTTCAATACAAAAAAAAAGGATCTCGCCAACGAATTATTCTTTTATTAAGGGGAGGTCATTTATTTTAACAAAATTTATTTATTTCTTAATGAAAATAGAAAAACCAAGGGTAGGTAATTAATCAACTGTTATAATGAAGAAACCTCTAAGTAGTATTAATATGTTTTTTCTAAACGGTTGTAAATTGCGAATTATACATTTTAAAGTTTTGACTATCGTTTATTTTTAATATTTTCTTTTAAAGTAAGTTTGTGTTTGCAAAGCAATTCTCAATTTTCTGAGATAATACAGTTGCATAGTAATATGAAAAATATTTAAGATTTACTCACTTTTTAAATTGTTTACTGATTCATTGATTTACGATCAGTAAACCAGGAACTCGCTAATTCTAATAAGAATCATGAATTTTTAATCAAAGTAAACGATAAGAAGTAACGATTACACCATCTCATTTTGAAAAACGACAATTTTTGAGGGAAAAATCACATTCGTTCGTATATTAAGTTCATTCTAAATGTTGGTTTTTTAACATTAAAATTAATATGATCTGCATTCTGCAATTTTCTGTTGTATGCAGTAGTATATACATATGAGAAACACAAATAATCTGTACAGTTTGTTGTATATTTCAGAGCACAGAAGAGACATAAAGTTCCACGAAAAGCTCCACTCGTGTTTACTGTCCATTATACAGGAAGGGAGAAATTGTCCTTATTTTTTCAGCAACAGTCCCAGTGGGGCTTGAACTTTGGCCTGGCTTGTTGGTAACCAGCTTTCTAAATCATGTATTATTAGAGCTTCAAATAGAAGATAACAATATTAGTAAATATCCCGAGTAGGTGGTTTTTCCTGGTAGTTATGGACTTTTCACTTTTGAAGTTTCCTAGAAATGTGTTAAGCTGAGCATTACTTCAAATACCAAGCGATCTATGATATGAAAAAATATTATAAAATCAGTAATAACTAAACAATATTTGACCAAAACTGTTACGTCTATGTGTTTACCTTATCTAGTTACATCTGTTTTGTATGGATGTGCGTTGAGCATATTGCTGTACAAATTAGATGCATGTGCGCGACGAATAACCTGACAAATATCTAAATCGAAAAATTCCTATTCTTAGCATGAATACCGTACGTTTTAATAGTCAAAACAGGTATAACTGACACTATTTTCTTCGTACTTTCGAAAATAAGCATATTTCCAATATTTCGCTTGGGTTAATATGGTTTTGTAATTATTAAAAAACCCAATAGTAAAGTTAGAAGAGCGATTCAAACACATAATAAAATGTACCGCAAATTTTACGGTCGAATTCAAGTTTTTCTGGATATTGAGTAGTTCTTACGAAATACATTTCATTATCTCAGTTCACATATACCCTTCTCTAGCTTCCTGTGTAGGGCCGAAGGAGAACGTCGACCTAGTAGAACATGTAAATCATGTGGAAGATATTAATACTGTTGTTATTAATTGTAGCAAAGGTTTATTTACTGGAGCATGGAACCCTGTTAAGAACACTGGTGCTAAATCAACTCGGATACTTAATAGAAATCTAGGTAATTGTTTAAAAACCGTACAGGGTGATCACACAGTTCTTTAGGTGAGTGTAAAGCACCACCAACAATTATTTGGCTGAAATAACAACTTCGGAGCACACGCTACAGCTATTGAGTAGAGTATTGATAGAGGGTGTCAATGAATTGCAGGGACAAACTTTTAGGGCTTAAAGTATACATGAAAACAAACAGTTTTTTGTTAATATATGTATAGTCGAAAGTGTTTCCTTTTACGGATAGAGCTCCCCAAAGATTCTATAAGAAGCGCCTAAATGTAGGCAACTCAATTTGCTACCTACTATTTGTGTCCATAACGACAGAAATTAATTAACGACAAATTTAATTTGAATTTGAAAAGTGGGAAAGAGGGTTTTATTTATCCTGTATTAATTAAAAACAAATAGTAGGTAGTAAATTGAGTTGCCTACAATTAGGCGCTTCTTAAAGAATCTTTGAGAAGCTCTAGCCCTGAAAGGAAACACTTTTGACCATACATTTATTAACAAAAAATGTTTGTTTTCATGTATACTTTAAGCCGCAGAAGTTTGTCCCTGCAATTCATAAACACCCTGTATAACCATACAACGTAATCGCCAACCTCTGATACAGAGAAGGCACCGTAAGAAGAAGAAGAATAATTATAATCCTAACATATTCTGGATATGTATTATACGTTCATTTCTCGCACAGGGCACATTCTCCGAAGAATCAACCCACATTTTCAACAACCAGACCTATACAAGCGGGTGTGCCACAGGACTCCATATCGGGACCACTGCCATTTAACACATATGTTCATGACATTCCTCCATTAGAAACACAACAATTGTATTCCGATGATGCGGTATTACTAACACAGAGCAACGATCTCCTAGAAGCTTCAAACGAATTTCAAAACAGCGCAAATTGAATTTCAAACTGAATGGAGATATGGCATATAACTCTTAACACAACAAAATGTCAAGTCAAAGTGTTTACTTTATTTTTATTAATTATGTTTATATCTGCAACTGCTGGTGCGAAATAAATATATTCCAAAGTGCTTACTCTACGCCGCATTACAGATCCAGCTAGCATTATTACAAACAATGAAGAAATCGTATGGGACATGCGGAATAGGGCAATTAAATATTTAGGAGTCTACCTAGACCGACAGTTAACTTGGAGGTTTCATAGAAATCATAAAGGCAACGAAAGTTAAACTATCTTGGTCACAGCATCAAGATCAGAAAAGAGAACCAGGTAGCCGAAGTAAAAAGAAGAATCCAACTATAATGGACAGCCTTCGGGAAGCTCAGCTTTATCTTGAAGAACAAAGATATTCCGATGAATTTGAAACGCAACGTATATGATAGCTGGATTATTGCCGGTGGCTACATACGGACTGGACACAATGGCCCTGACAAGAAACACTGCAGAATAACTTAAAATAACTCAAAGCGCAATGCAGCGGGCCATGCTGTGAATCACTCTTAGGGATAGGATTCGAAATGACTATATTCACAACAAAACCAGAATGACGGCCGTTATAAACTCATATAGAATCAAATGGCAATGGAACGGACACGTGGCACGAGAAAACACAAAAAAATGGAACCCAAAGAACAACAAATTGGAGACCACGAATAACCAAAAGAGGAATAGGAAGACCGCAGAAAAAGTGGATCGACGATGTGAAGAAAATAGCTGGAAACATACAATACATGGAAACAATTGGAAGAAGCCTATGCCCAGCAGTAAACGAACACGGACTGAGGAAGAAGAAGAAGATGCTAGGCTTGGGATGCTACATAGAATAATAAATAGAAAAAGCTCACTCATCTACAAAGCAATCATTCGACTACTAGTAGCAATGCATGCATGGTGCATATGGGGATCCCCTTCACCAACACACATCAGGAAGATTCAGGTTCTGCAAAATTAAATCTTACGAATAGCCACGAACTCATCTTGGTATGTAAGAAACCAACAACTACACACCGAACTAATCATTCAAACTATCGAGCAGCTCATCGGAAAAATAGCAAAAACAAAACAAGGTATATACATCAACCCCTAAAGCGTGAACTGACCCAAGACCTTCTATCAGCTGATGGCAGTGATTATAATGAATGAATAAATGGTGGTGTAATTCAATAATACAACAATTAAAAATAGTGAACGGGAAAGTCAGTAGGACAATCCCGATATGTCAGTAGTATTACATGTACAAACGAACAGACAAGTGCTAGACTGCTGAATAGTTTATATAAAAAAATAACATAGTAGCACACAACTTAGATACACGCAGTAGTTTTACGAGTGAAGGATATATACAACACTTAAATAAATTAGAAGCACATAGCTAGTATTTTTAACAAGACTAAACAACGAGAGAGAGGCCCTAAATTTCAACAAGGCAAACCCTAACTGCATAGAATAGTTGGCAAGTACACAGCATCGTACTCAAATCTATATTCTACTCGCAAGCTTTCCATCCAATATTTTCGCATATACGTCTGTCTTGGGTGTGGGTCTGAATACCGACAGCCGCAATCCCGACAGCTGAAATCCCGAGAGCCGAAATCCCGACAGGCCACAATCCCGACAAACCAAAATCCCGAAAGCCAATATCTCGACAAGCCAAAATCCCGACAGCCGAAATTGCAGTAGTTAGTTATTTAATAAGTCGCGGTGTACAATTCCAAGAACGGAAGTTGTGTTGGATTAACAGAGAAAGGAGCAAGTGTTGTAGGTAATCGTAATAATTACGAAATAATGGACTATCTACGTGTTGCACATAATGTAAATTTTTAATATGTTAAAATTATTGTAATACCAAAATTAACTTATAATGTAATAAATGTTTAGTTATAACTCAATTCTTATGTATTTTAGTTTCTTTATTTTACTTACACTATTAACATAACATCTAACTCGGTATTTCGGCTTGTCGAGATTATGGCTTGTCGGTATCTCGGCTAGTCGGGATTATGGCTTGTCGGGATTTCGGCTGTCGGAATTTCGGCTAGTCGGGATTATGACTTGTCGGGATTTCGGCCGTCGGGATTACGGCTGTCGGGCTTCTGACCGGCATCGGTCTGTTTAATCGTACCTTTTTTGGGGAAAGCTGTCATATGCCCTACACAATATCCTGTATAATACCTTTATCTACATATGTAACAATATTAATAGGATTATAAACCGGTTACGTAATATGAACGCTCGTTGAAAATCCTAAATATTTAAATTAATAACAGTAGTGATATAAATATTAGCGCCTTATATTTTACATCCTTGAGAAATTTGTATATGTTTTTGGATCTTACAATACATTTACATTTTCTAAATTGTCCCGCTTTTTAAATATACCGGGTGACATGAGCGAAACACTTGAACAACTATAATAATGGTGAGGCTCTACATCCCACGAAGGGGTTTGGCCTGCAAGGCGGAAGGTCAGAACTTCCGTATCCTTGCTCTCACACCCGGTTGTTGCGTGCCAAATTAATATCACGTGGTGCTGGGGTGAGCATCACACATTGGTCAACCACATTATTACCCCTTGTTAATTCGAACGCGGATACCCAATTATTTAACGCGACTGGGTAGGCCGCCCGTCAGGCATCGAGTCGACCTTCCGCCCCAGTGTGCTCTAACCACTGGATTACACTGGCGCACAACCACGTACACCTGAGATTATTTAACCCCTGCATGACTTGTTAACCTTCTTCAAAATTCGTCATCGTTACGGAGATATGGGGCTTCACAGTTTTTTTTTTTATAATAATTCACAAAAATATAAATAACTTTTTTGTTTTTTTGTCCGATTTTGATAAACTTCATTGTTTTGGAAAGCTAACAGTCCAAGCTTAATTTCCAGTCATGCAATTGAGTGTGAAAAGTGGATGAAATTTGAGCCAAAAGTGAAAAATTAGATGAAAATTATTTTATTTACACACACACCAGTAATTATGACAACACCTTTTATTGATTAAAGCGTCGTTCTTCTTGTTATACAGCTATCAAACAGTGGGTATCTTTGTAATTGAAGTGTTAAATATACCATCCTTTATTAAAAGAACGAATAGAATTTCTGAAATTAATTCCGCCCTATTAAAAATCGGTGTTCCACACTAATGAAAACCCTCATTATATGTTGTAATGGGATATTTTACGTATTGTAACTTTTAACAACTTTTTGTAAGCATTGAGTACTGGTGAATCCCTGAGAAGTTAAAATTTTCATCAATTTGTGTATTTTTTTAACCAGTGTAGTAACAAAATTACACATTTCAAGAGAGCAGAGGAAGAACTTCTATTGAAACGTCAAGGAAATTACACGTCGTTTTCAAGCAGACTTTATTTATGTTTGTCAAAGAGAGCTAATATATTTGAGGAAATGGGAGACTCCGACTGGTAGCAATCAACTTTCGTACTTTCAGCGTTACAGTATATAAAAGTGATGGACGCAACCACCACAAAAATTGATAGTTGGAATATCTGTGCTTTGAGTTGTGACAGTGATCGAATTAAGCGGGGTCCCCCAGGAAGTTATGCTCCAATGTAACTGCAAGTAAGGTCATATTACATTACCTAATTGGTTTGGGAGGCTCGCAGGTCTCGGTGATCCTGATGTAATATCGGAACCTGTCATGTCGCGAGGGAGCGCTCATCCTCCTTTCACGTTTTACCGCATGTTACCGTTCCATTCAGTTCCGTTCGTATATTGCCGTGTCAGAATGTAATTCCTCGCAACATATTGAAACTCTGAGCATTTTTCAAATATTTCCCTTTTCAAAACATATATTAAATTACCAACGTGCACTCTCTGTGTGTCTATACTTGACCAATACAGGAATGCCAAAAATCCATCTGTGCTTTCCCAGTCGTGTTAATTAACTCCTTGAATTTACATCCCGCGTGCGAAATTATCTGGCTCAAAGCAGATGTATTGATCAGATTCCTTTTTATGTTCTTTATATCTTTCATTTCTAGCAAAAGACGTGCTTTTTGTGTATTTCTAAGAAGTTTCAGCAGGAAATTCTTACATCTGTCTCTAGAAAGACATGTTAGTAAGGCTATTTGCTAAAAAGCTACAAATCACACATAAAAAATACTAGTATAAAGATAGATGGATTCGACTTCCAAAACCAGATTTGTGAAAGGTCGGCACGTATAAAAATCCACTGCTGATTGATGATCTCAGTCGATCAAGAATTCCATCTCCAGATGATTTTCTTTAGGATAATCGTTTTTTCAACAAGGAACCTATTTATCGAGTCCAAAGCTGAAGGTCTTTATATTTGTCAGTTTAAAAGGCAGATAGGGGTACATATTTACAACATTCTTCAAGAGCGATACAAATAAAGCCTTGGATAGAAACTACATAAGATCGATTTCGTGATTGGGCAAGAAGAAAACAGTCAATCTTATAACTTGACGAATAAACTATGATTTTGGATTACATCATTGCTTAATAACAAGTAAATTTCTGTCCAAAGCTAAAGGTTTATCAAACTATTGTTAATTACAAAGGGGAGATTCTGATAACGAGTACGAAACAGTTTACTTTAAATGCAAATAATGTTTCAGCTTGAACTAAAAGTTTTTGCGGCTAATACAGCAGTAAGGTGTTCCGAAACATTAATTCAGTTCGGATATTTGTAATTTGAATTTGCGCTAATTTGAATTTAAAGTATTTTGCGTCATTAGATAAAATAAAATCATTTTGACAAAATAGCAATTATAGTCAAAATCGAATACTATCTACACAACATATTCCTTACATAATTTTTTGTAAGTTTGCACATACATGTTTAAGAACTTCCCAACCCTACAAAATCATTTCCATTTATTCAAAAATTAAAGATTTGTAAAGTCAATTTACAATACTAAAAATCTCAAAGGCAAAATTGTTTTTATATGAATCTGCACTTTCCCGGAAGCCCAAGAAATTAATGAAATGTTATTTTCAAGAAAATTGTGTTATAGTCCCCCACAACCGGAGTATTCGCCAAAGAAGAATAAATTATACTGCTCATTAGGAAGATGTTCTTGAATTGTAAAATCTATCTATTGCAGCCTCTTTTTAGTGGAATTAAACGTCAACAAAGGTTTTTGTTGTTCCCTTAATAAATTACACGGTTATGTATATTTTCTTCCTTTTTATTTTAATTCTCGGTGGTTGATACAACAATATTATTTTTAGCAACGGAAAACAATAGCCCTACAAACCCTTTCATGCTAACAAAAATTAAACTGCGCTATGGGTACTGTCTAATTATTGGTTAAACTAAAACCAACATTACCATTTGTTGTTACTCTCTTGTAACAACTTGTAACGGTATTTAATAATAATAATAATAATAATAATAAACTGTCTTTATTGATTAAGATACAACAGAGAAAAATAAACAAATTCTTTGAGAACTAGGGCGAAGTTCAGTTTATGGAGAAGTAAATAATCCATAAACTGCTCTCCCACTTAACCCTTAACCCTTTTAGCCTAGGTTGTTCGCAACCCATTTCACACTGGGCTCAAGAGTGCAAAATTTGCGCTTTCCTCTCTCTCTCAGCATATTGGAGCTGCGCGTGTTTGATTTTTGGAAAAAAAGGATTTCCGGTCGGACATCTTTGCGTCTGGCAGAAGCGAACGAATCGTTGCATTAGATTTTTCTCGCTAAAGTGTGTTTCACTTGGAGTTCATCTCGATTTTATGAAGAAATCTAAAGTTATAACGTGGTCTTTAGTTGATTGTTAGATGTACGTTATTGGCAATATTGCCGCTTTGATCAACGTTTCGATTCTATTGTAATTTTGTCGGGTCGATCGGAGTTACCGATTAGTAAGTTTTATCCTTTTTGTAAAGTTATGGCTGGCCTAACATTTTCCTAATATTCGAATTTAGACAATTTGGGGAGATTCCGTCGAAGTTTTCTGTACTTTCCAATTGTTGGATCTGCGTGCGAGTACTTATCTGCGTTCAAACCAGTTAGCCTGCGAGTGAAAACAGGTGCCGAACACGAGGCCGTTCTAGAACGTTCCAATCCGGACCAAACAAGGAAAGTGCTCATTAATTTTAATTTTGATGATTTTGGAGTCGATGTAATTACTCCTTGTTTATATGTAAGAATTTCTTTATATTACGGGGTAGATGAACTGGGTTGTAGTTACTTAGAGTGTTTTTGAATTAGTTTTACAGCTCAATACAGTATTATCTTAGCGTGTATAAGTATTAGCGTACATAATCACGGGAGTTTCACTTGATATACAGAGTAAGTCAACCTGAACGGTAATAGTGCGTTTTATTCGGGTTTAACGGCGATTTTGACTTCTGAGGTGCCCTGTAGATCGTTGGAAGGCCTTTCACGTCTAGGGTGTATGACGCGGCTTGAGGGCGCTTGTTGGGGACAGAAAAACGCAGTATTTTTACTTTAGCTCAAAGATATTAATTGTTAGTTGCTATATTAAGTGAATGCGTGCTGGTAATTGTGTACCGATACAGGAATCAAACACACAAGTATTTTAGTGTTGTTAATTTGTGTTTATGCTGACATTAAATATCGTTGCTGCAAATGGACTTATTATTTATTGTTTCCTATAATTGTATTCTTTGAGTAACAAATTAAGTAAGTAATAAACTTGGGGTCCGACTAACCGATCGACATCTGAGTTAATGGTAGTGTCTTATTTTTACAAGTCGGTGGCGCCCTTTCAGGTAATTAACGTAAAGTTAATTAGTGTATTTATCCAAGCAAAGCAGAGAACCGCCCATCTTCGATTGAGGTTCCGGGAGGCTATCATTAACCGTATATTTACTTACTTAGTGTGGAGAAGTTTCACAAACTTTCCATAATAATAACGAGTTCTTAGAATATAACAAACAATTGGTTTGTTGAGAGTTTTTTTTAATTATACAGCATTTTCATAAACACTTTCTTTTCTAATATATGTATACCTAGTAATACGCCAAATAATGTGCTGAGATGCTTCCGATTTCTGTAACTATTGATCTTTTTTAATTCACCGGTAGCAGTACGCTACAAAATAAAAAATGTTTTAACAAGTAGTACATTTGGCATAGTATACGTGTTCAAAACAGTTTTAATTTGGTTTCAAATCGAATTAAAATATTTTTAAATTAGAGAAAAACTGCCTTATTTCATTATACGGTTAATTAGTTTGATTGAGTCATAAATAGTATTCGTATAAACTGAAATATAAAGCTCGAAACTCTTTTTCAATAAAATTCAAAGATGAGAATTTAAAAACAATGAATATTAAATAAATAATATCAACACGTAGTACCGAATGTTTAGCTTAATTATAATATTATTATCTTGAAGTAAAACATTCATATCGACTTTTTATTTAAAATTGATAATTAACCTCGAAACCCGACATAAAGAATAATTTTTTTGAAGCCCTATTAGGTCTATTTTTGAACATAGGCCTCCCTCATTTGTTTCCAACTGTCTCGGTTCTGTGCCTCCCTCATCCATGATAAACCCGCTGTAAGTTTTATATCGTCTGTCCAGCGCTTTGGTGGTCGTCCTCTGGATCTTTTGCCTTGGTATGGTCTCCATTGCAGTATTATTTCTGTCCATCTTTCATCCTGACATCTGGCCACACGGACCGCAAAGTTCCACTTGAGTTCAGCTATTGTTTCACTCACATCTTTTATTTTAGTTATTGATCTTATATATTCGTTCCTCTTTCGTTGTATAAACCCGTGACGAACCTTCTTTTCGTGCAAGATATATATATATATATTGAGATGAATGATAGTGACAGTATTTTAATAAATAAATGAAATTATAAATTATGTTGGTTTTAACAATTTTCTTATAATGACATAAAATTTAATAAGTGTTTTCAGAAGTTATGAAATACAATTTAACTTTGAGCGCCAGGCTAAATATGAGATAGCCGATATAAGTTTATACAATATTTATACCAATACAAATACCACGGTTGTTAGCTCGGTAGAACACAAAAAACACCTCAGATAGTCGGTTCAGAATGTGTCAAAATTGCTTACTTCGCATGACATACATTGGTAAGAATAAATTACTTAATTTCTCTTGCTACCATGCAATTACAATCGGCTGGTGCTATATGAATTATTTTTCTAAGTAAACCCAAACACTTTAATATCATCCACAAAAGGTGAAACTGACGTTCACAGGTACGATGTTATACGTTCTTCTTACCGAAGTTATCGTTAATCATTCCTTATTGGTAATTGCTAGACTTACTTTGGTAATGCCAGCCTCAACAGGATTCTGGGCTCTCCAAGCTGCACCCCAGGAAAATTTCCCCGACGTCTCGTAGATGTCCTTCTATTCGATGCTTATTTTTAAAACAGCTAGGAGTTCTCAGGTATGCAGTTCTTATAATTAGATTTTCAAAACTTTGTAGTATCACATTTTAAACTTTTTAATATAAATGGAAAAGCTTTTTATACGGTTTTACAATTTATTTTTATCAAGACCAAAAAATTATTGATTCTCTTTTGTAAAAACATTAATAATAATAATATCTCTATAGATACATACATATACACCAGAATTTTGCAATAGAGTAACTTTGATATTAAAATTAATTTTAAAATAAATAAATCTAAACATATAAATTAATCATAAAGTTGTTGGTATATTTTGACGCCACTTATAACACACAATTTGATTTCAGTAACACAAACTGCATTTCTCAAGAATCTAATTTTCATCCATATCTGATCTCCAAACTGCTACAAATAAAATCCTTCCGGACAGCTTCAAATAATCTCATATAAGGTGATTATGAATTAAAATCCTAGAGTTGGACCTGAAGTCACCTTTATAATATTTTGTTGTGTTGGTTACTTTTTTGTAAATTCATTCTTTGTGCTGAACACCATAGCATATGCCTCAACTGTAATTTCAATCGAACAAGAAACAAGTCTGTATCAAAGTGAATCGAAAGAAACCTTCCACAAAAGAAACAACCCTTAAGATGTGATTTAATATGCATGTATCCTTTATTTATATAAATAATTAATTAATTAAGCTACGCAATACCATCTCAATATATATATAGAAAAGCCTTGAGTCCTGCCTCTACGTCAATTCGATTTTGTGTGGCTTGCAAACCCACTCGCTCACACACGTATAGCTAACGTTCCTAAGCTGTGTGCTATACATACTCTAATTCTTGTAATCCCTCCTATTTTTTCTCGCGCACACTGTGTGTCTCCGTTTGGTACGTGCCCAATAAGAACCTAATCCTCTCGCTTGGGTTTATAGTGTATATTCTTACTCCACCACCTGTCTCGATTTTTGAGCCATCCGTGTACCAGACCGGTATCCAGGAGGAAAATGCTTCCAAGGTTCTCTTGATTCCGATTTAGTACCTCCTAGAGTGTGACTACGAGATGCTGTTTTATACACTCCATTCTCATGTTAAATATAGAACCCCCTACGCTACCAATCAAATTGTCGTACATCGAATTCTGTAGTATGTATAGTCCTAATCTGACCACTTCTCTTTATCACAATATAAATAGTGAAAGGTCTAGAACAGTTTCTATTACAGCGGTGGACGTTGTTTTAATTACTCCGTGATGCTCAGAGACCAAAGCCTTTGAGTCATATCTAGAATTTGTTGATTGACTACGAGTCACCATATCAAGACCGTATATAACGAGAACCTTGGTATTAAACCCTTTTCGTATAATAAGTTCATCTAACTACGGCTAAGTAGTTTAAGCTTTGTAGACAACATTCTCAATACGCCGGTACGTTACAAGTATTTTACCTCCCCCAACAGATCGACTTTTTTGCCGCTAAGCGAGAGGTATGTGATGCTCCCCCTACTATGGTGTCTAGCGTTGAAGCCTTCCCCTTTTGTCCACCAAGTGACTTCATTCAGGGCTCTTTGCAAACACTCCCTAATAATCATTATGAATTTTCCTTCAACTAGGATGACCATGGCATTTCCTAAGAGAGAAAAGCCTCTATTACCGAGCTTCCTTAGCAGTCACCATAAGGTACCACAGCAGAAGAGAAGGGTCTGCTCTCTGCGGATACTTTTTTGGTTGGTTTTGGTTTTGATGCAGTTATTGCAGGTTTGTGGGTGCCCAGTACCAAAAATTCTGTTTGTTTACCATCCCCGATAAATAAAAGTGGGCCTCGTCACTCGTGATCAAAACGATATGGTCTGTCAACAATTCCAACATCGCTTTTGCGAACCTGTGTCGTCTCACGAAGTCGTTTTGCCGCAGTTGTTGAGAACAATCATAATCTTATACGGATGCAAATGAAGGTCCAAGTGTAAGATTCTGCGAACTGATCTGTCTGACATCCGAAGAGCACATACGTGAAGTACCGCTGAACGAAGAAGGCTGACTTTCACCGCTTGTCGCACTCTTGCAATATTTTCCGGAGTCCATACAGATCACCTCCCCGTGCAGTCCCCGGTCTCTAACATCCTGTTCTTTGAAAACTTTTCATCCATTTCATAATGATATCCCGTTTTGGAACACGACCATGACGACCAATATTAAAATTAAAGGAAAGTATCAAATGGTGGCCGCACTGGTCTAGTGGTTAGTGCACTTGCCTTCAGGTCCAAGGAACGCGGGTGCAAAACCGGCCGAAGTCGGTGAGATTTTACACTTTAAAAACCATTGCTGAAGTTGAAATTACCCCAGATAGGCAATATTCGTAGTTAGGGTGTACAATAGGCCAAATGTGGCCTGAGCGCAAAGAGCTGCTTGGAAAACCGCGTCGTAGATCTCGCTCAGACGAACAACAACAATGTACCAAATGGAAAAGTTTGTTGTGTAATTCTTTCATATTTCTAATTGATATATGAATTCACCCATACCTATGCTTGTGTAGAGTATCGCAGGCTTTCCTATCAGTTATAGGAAATATAAGCATAAAATGTTTGCCAATAACAGAAAAATTAAACTAAAAGAACAAATTCAAAAACCTAATTTAGCTATAACGATGTAAATATTCACCATCAGATTATTATCGAAAGGGACGACGAAAATTGCTGTAAAATTAAATATACCAAGATAATTCTCATGGCGTCACAATGTTCAAATTTCTTCCATACAAAGTTTGGCTAATCATGATATTTGTTTAATATTATCCCAGCTAAAACTTAAACTTTGAAGAGTATTTTTGCACAGATTTCAGTATCTAATAATTTTTTGTGTATTTTTGTGGTATAGCTTTTAATACAAAAACCGTATATGGAACAGTATTGTTTTAAAATTATATGTGTTTGCACTGTCAATCATCTCACGGATATCTCATATAAAAACGCTTTGGACCCCCGAAAAGTATAACTTTATATTCAGGTTTATTTTCTATACTGTATTGTAGTGTATTCAAGAACATTGTATGTAACCCACTTGCACCTATATTTTAATCCTTGAAACATAGTTTTCACTAATTTAAAAGTGAAAGTTTAGCTGTTACGCTACAAAGTCAAAGCACCGCAAGACAAATAAAAAATATAGGATGTTATTTTACAAGAAAACCTATTTATTTCGACAACCAAACTTCCTTTTGTTTGTTCGATAAGGGAATGTCCAAATTCTCCACACAGCGTGAATATTATTTGTATAAGAAATTGTGGAACATAGCCCAAGGGTTCAGGTACAACAATATACGTTAAAATAGCTAACAGATCTATACCAAAATTGTAATTTTCTTATAAAATATTGTATAAAACTTGTATTAACGTCCGCAAAACAAATTTTTATATTAAATAGAAAAATTAATATTTATAAGTTTTCTCAGTTAATTGCTATTACTGGAATTACATAATCGTTTTCGCATATAATTACGAAATTGTGCCTGAAAACTAAATATGTATATACATTTTTGATCTCATACCAATGAAATCATTTGTTTGCAAAACAAAATTAACGGTCTGTTGACTTAATATCATGTTGACACTAATTTATACAACGCTTTACAATAAATTTCCACAAAATTAATATAGAGGACAATATCATGCGTTATTGTTTAGTGGCTTTGACACGTACCTACATTTCCAACATGTGGGTTGTATCTACACTCGAATAGTGAATTTCCCCAAACTTATATAATACGTGCTACAACACCTTCTAACCTGGCTCAAGCTGTCTAAAGCTGTTCAAAACGATGTAGATAACATATAAGTGTGAAATTTCAGCCACTTTATTATAACTCGCCTAAGCGAATGAAGAATACTGATACTAAACACTCACAATAATAATCACGACGATTATTAAAAAAATTTGTATAATAGTTAGGCACAATAAACTTCTTGGTTGATTGATAACCAACCAACAGGAAGACTTTTCACCATTTTATTGCCAACATTTTAAATTGCTTTTTGTACGTTTTCATTTGGTATGTAAATACAATATTTTGCTTTTCAACTAGCACCTTGTTTATAAATCGACCTAATGCAGCCACTACTACAACTAGAAGTACTTTTGACAATTCTAGTGGTATGGGGAGGAAAGGGAATAATATGTCTATTTACAGTAGCAAGGCTTGATTAGAACTCCGCGAATACATGTAATTATCGAACGATACGCCGTGCGCGAATGCTCCAGCGGGCTGCGTGCTCCTCCTGGACCACCGTCTTTGTAGTTGATGGTACGTGCACACTCGGCAATCCTGACTCGCCGATCGTCCTCGAGCGGCATACTAGAACAGAATGTCGCCAAAAAGAAGAAACTAGACAGCATGATCGGAAAGTTGGTGTTGCATCGCTTAGGCGATAAGAACAGAGACTTTGTTGCAGCACTTAGTCAACAAGAACTGAGACCTTGTTGCATCGCATAGGCAACAAGAACAGAGACCTTGTTGCAGCACTCAGGCAACAAGAACAAAGACCTTGTTGCATCACATAGGCAACAGTAACAGAGACCTTGTTGCATCATATAGGTAACAAGAACAAGATTTTGTTGCAGCACTTAGGCAACAAGAACAGAGACCTTGTTGCGTCGCTTAGGCAACAAGTACAGAGACCATGTTACATCACTTAGGCAACAAGAACAAAGACCTTGCTGCATAACTTAGACAACAAGAACAGAGACCTTGTTGCATCACATAGGCGACAAGAACAAGACTTTGTTGCAGCACTCAGGTAACAAGAACAGAGACCTTGTTGCATCACTTAGGCAACAAGAACTGAGACCATGTTGCATCACTTAGGCAACAAGAACAGAGACCTTGTTGCATCATGTAGGTAACAAGAACAGAGACCTTGTTGCAGCGCTCAGGCAACAAGAACAGAGACCTTGTTGCATCACTTAGGCAAAAAGAACAGGAGACATTGTTGCATCATGTAGGCAACAAGAACAAGACCTTGTTGCAGCACTCAGGCAACAAGAACTGAGCCATGTTGCATCACTTAGGCAACACGAACAGAGACCTTGTTGCATCATGTAGGCAACAAGAACAAGACCTTGTTGCATTACTCAAGCTCAGTAACCGTGCTGTATCATGTAGGCAACAAGAACAGAGAGCTTGTTGCATCGCATAGGCAAAAACAACACAACCTTGTTGCAGCACTTAGGCAACAAGAACTGAGACCTTGTTGCATCGCATAGGCAACAAGAACAGATACCTTGTTGCATCATTTAGGCAACAAGAACAGGGACCTGGTTGTATCATATAGGCAACAAGAACAGAGACCTTGTTCCATCACTTAGGCAGCAAGAACAAGACCTTGTGCAGCCCTCGAGCAATAAGAACAGAGACCTTGCTGCGTCACTGAGACAACAAGAACAGAGACCTTATTGCATCACTTAAGGCTACAAGAACAGAGACCTTGTTGCATCACTTAGGCAGCAAAAACAAGACCTTGTGCAGCCCTCGAGCAATAAGAACAGAGACCTTGCTGCGTCACTGAGACAACAAGAACGGAGACCTTGTTGCATCACATAGGCAACAAGAAGAAGACGTTGTTGCAGCACTCAGGCAACAAGAACAGAGACCTTGTTACATCACATAGGCAACAAGAACAAGACCTTGTTGCAGCACTCATGCAACAAGAACAGAGACCTTGCTGCGTCACTTCGACAACAAGAACAGAGACCTTGTTGCATCACATAGGCAACAAGAACAAGACCTTGTTGCAGCACTCAGGAAACAAGAACAGAGACCTTGCTGAGTCACTTCGACAACAAGAACAGAGACCTTGTTGCATCACATAGGCAACAAGAAGAAGACGTTGTTGCAGCACTCAGGCAACAAGAACAGAGACCTTGTTACATCACATAGGCAACAAGAACAAGACCTTGTTGCATCATATTGGCAACAATAACAAGACCTTGTTGTAGGACTTGGCCAACAAGAACAGAGACCTTGTTGCATCACATTGGCAACAAGAACAGAGACCTTGCTGCGTCACTTCGACAACAAGAACAGAGACCTTGTTGCATCACATAGGCAACAGGAACAAGACCTTGTTGCAGCACTCAGGAAACAAGAACAGAGACCTTGTTACATCATATAGACAACAAGAAGAACACCTTATTGCAGCACTCAGGAAACAAGAACAGAGACCTTGTTGCAGCAGTCACGCAACAAGAACAGAGACCTTGCTGCACCAGTTCGACAACAAGAACAGCGACCTTGTTGCATCACATAGGCAACAAGAACAAGACCTTGTTGCAGCACTGAGGAAACAAGAACAGAGACAATATACCTGAGCTGTTAGAGGGTGAAGGCTTTCATCTGTTCGAGGCACACGACAGCCTCGTACGGTAGTCGAGACCGAGTAGAATGAATATGTTCCTTGATGCAATATTTGTCGTTGGGTACGACTTCATTTACCAAAAAAGGGCCTTTGTATTTCGGGAGAAGTTTCCTGCTCTCTCCGTGATTGGCCGGGATACTGGCGATTTTTGTGAGAACCCGATCACCGTTCCTTCCTCTTAGCGGCTTTGCCCGATGACGCTTTATTCGGCGACCTTTCTTCCCTGCCCTTTTTCTAAAATTTTTCTGTATTACCTAGGTCGTGAAATCTTGGCAGACGATAGAAATACTTTACAGTAATATAACAGGGGTTCCTATATTCCCATACTAAACATTCAATAATAACGACAGTTACTGTCCTAATTCAACTACAACTAATTCATTATTAGTCCTATATTGATTTGAAGAAAATGAAACAAATGATTTTATTGGTATGAGCTCAAACATGTACATAAATCTATTTATTTGGCAGGCATAATTTCGTAATTGTATTCGAAAACAATTACGTAATTTCAGTAATAGCAATTAACTGAGAAAATATATAAGTATTCATTTTTCTATTTAGTATAAGAATTCGTTTCGCGGAGGTTAATAAAAGTTTTATACAATATTTTATATGAAAATTAGAATTTTGGTAAAGTTCTGTTAGCTTTTTAACATTTATTGTTATACCTGAACCCGTGGGTTACGTTCCACACGTTAATAGTTTCTTATAAAAATAATATCCACGCTGTGTGGAGATTTTGGATATTCACCTATCGAACATATAAAACAGGTAATTTAGCTGTCGAAATAAATATATTTTCTTTATAAAATAACATCATATATTTTTTATTTGTTTTGAGTTCCTTTGACATTTTAGGGTAAAATCTAAACTTTCACTTTTAAATTAGTGAAAACTATGTTTCAAGGATTAAAATATAGATGCAAGTGGGTTCAATACAGTTTTATTGAATACAGTACAATACAGGACAGAAAAGAAAGGTGAATATAAATTTCTATTTTCGGGGGTCCAAATTGTATTTTAAGTGATGAAATATCCGTTAGATGGTCGATAGTGCACACAATTTTAATACAATAGTATTCCATATACTGTTTTTGTATTAAAAGCTATGTCATAAAAATACACAAAAATTGTTAGATACTGAAATCCGTGCTAAAATGCTTTTCAAAGTTTAAATTTTAGGTTCTCTCAATGTCAATCTGATAATGATAATGTCGCTAGGGATGTACGAAGCTTGGATAATATCAAACAAATATCTTTCAGTCTGTGTCACAGGATGCAATTTCCCAGCGCGTTTTAATTGTACCTTGTAGGCCTTGTTACCTTGACTGGGTGAATAGCTGTGGTTGACTTTTCATACTAGAAAGACAACATATACAAACATGCAGACATATTTGCTGTTTACCTTAAATGCATTTACATTTTAGAATATTTTGGTATGTAAAAATATCTTCTCTGTTAACAAATTATGAGAATATTATTATTTAGATTTGTGATGGTAATGATCGGATAAATATTGTATTGAAGAAATTTTTGACCCCTATGAAAATTGTTTTGGTAAATCTAATTTTACATTTAAAACTATTCCTAATCAACAATATCCTGAAGGAACTGCAATTGTTTGCCCCTTTCGGTAAGGTATTGTTTTTGCAAAAACCATATTAAAAAATTATTTTATTAATTGTAATTAAATATAGTTATTTTGACCAAAATAATACACAAAATCGTATACAGAAACGAAGAATAATGTTATACCCTTTATGATAACTAATCTAACAACAACAAATATATGAAGGAAAATTACGCTTTACCCGTTACTGAAACAAGCAGGAGTAAGTTTTATTACTGTAAAATTAATTTGAATGATTGGTTGTATGGTCGGTGGGTCCCCAAATCGACCAAGTGATTGGGAGTAATATTACCTAAAAATAGCGGTTTTTGTCGTTTTTGTCAGGAGTTAATTTTGGGCGTTTGTTTCTCTAAAATTATCTCCTCACATCTGATGATCTTCACATAAAAACATTATGGTACATATGTTGCTATTTGTAAGCGTGCACTTCTTGGTTCCATGGACGAACTGCGAATAAGCACACAGTATTTGAAATAATGTCGCTGAAAGCTTCAAAGCCGCAAAGTAAAAGGAAGGCGTAGCAAAATTCTAATTACGCAAATCAACGTTGATATTAGAATTACTTTGCGGGTTTCAGTAATCATTTATTTAGTATAAACCCGACTTGTAATTAATTACATAAATAAACTTCATTTTTTAACGCAGCGTGTTTCAAAGCTATAGATAAAGTCTTTTCATTTAGATATACAACTTTATAATTTGTTATTACAAGCACTTGCTCGCAAAAGTTTCATCATGTAAAGATTCGAATTCTAAAAGAATTCTATTTGCTAATTAATTCCTGTAGGTCAAAGAGAAACGCCAAACTTAATTAAAAGCAATTCTGGGTACTTTACAGTTGGAAGCTGTAGAAGTGCATTTTAGATATTAAATGGGGGGAATCAAATCCAAAGGATATTGAAAAGTTTCTTCCTGCTGCCGGCTTGAAACGAGTGTCTTTTCTTAATTACCGTCGACAAAGGACGTTTTTCGTTTGCAGCGCTTCTGATCGGTCCAGCAGCACGATCTCTTGCTCCATGAATAATGCACGTGCCTTTTAAGTGTCTTTAAAAATGTGGCAGCCATATCTTAAGCTCGTGACATCTATTGTAGAAGCACTCAAAAGTGTAACTGTAGATGCTGACTAAGCTTTATTTTGCTACTTGCACCTATAAACTTGACGACAACTGTTCTACGTTTTACGATGCTTTACGTATGTTTCAGGATTTAATGCTTTTTTAATCGCTCAACTCGTAGATACTGATTAGTCATTCATGTGGAAAATCATTCTTTGATCGTAACTTTCTTACACGAAACGGCGCTAAGTTTTAATTACATTCCATTAAGGTAAATTCCTACTATAAAAATTTTAAAACCTGAAACACACAGTAAGGGTTATCTACTCTTTGGACTTGTGTCCTTATGACTTGGAAGTGTTTGTGTAGTACATTTAAAAGTATCTGCATGTTAATTCCCTATCCTTCCCACTGGTCTCAACCTTTCCGTTTCTCAAGCCTCGCATTAGTAGACGTATGAATGCGTCGATAGCGTGATTTGAAAATTCGCATGTATTTTTACGTATTGAACCAGAAGAATTTTCGATCAAAGTACAACCACGTTACAAGGTACGCGTAGATTATTATGTAGTTAATTACCTCAGATGATGTATGATGAAAACACCTCCATCGCAACATCTCAACTGCGAAAAATGAATTTAAAAAATAAGCATTGCAGTTGCTAATACTTACGCGTATTTAAAAACTGTCTCATCTATAAGTTGATTGGTTACGTTTTTTAATAAATTATAATAATACAATAATAAACAATAATAATTTACATTATGAAATTAAATTTGAGTTAAACTGAAAATTGCCGTTCGTAGTGGCATCACTCTGAATTAATGGCAAGTAAAGGAAAGGAAAGGTGTGGTGGTAGCTCAGTTAGTAGAGCGCTCGCTTTCTGAATATAACGTCGATTCTGGCTTGGGTTCGAAACCCAAGCAGAACTATGCAGATTTATAAAAATCTAGCCTGCATCCCACCACACACAATTTCCCAATTCGGCTTGCAACCGTGGGATCTTAATGCTAAAAACCTTCTCTGGAGTTTCTGTCGTTCGGATTCGACGTTAAACTGTAGGTCCCCCGTGTTTCTACCTTAGCGCTGAGGAGAAACACGTGGCAGAGAAGAGGCCGATGCCCAGCAGTGGGACGGAAAGGCTGTTGATGAAAGGAAAGGAGGCGACCGTGGGCTAGAGGTTAGTGCGTTAGACTTCTACGCTGAAAGTTCTGGGTTCAATTCGCAGTACCGGACCATCGGATTTTTAACGGCCGTTTTCCCTCGTAAGGCAATGGTAATTCAGCGAGGTATTCTGCCTAGTAAATCTTCTCTGTATTAGAAGTGGTTACACTTCCCATGGTTCGGAGTCCACGTTAAGGTGTAGGTTCTCTATGTCTGTGACACTCTAAACGCGCAACACAAGCATAGAAGAGAAGATCACTACATCTGGTAAGAGATTAAACACTCTAAGAAGAAAAGAAACAATCTCACGCCTTGAGTCTTATAAACAGCTAATTGCAAGAACTTTCAGTACATAGTCATACTTAACAATAATAAATATCAGAAAATATTAGAGATTTATGTAACGTTTTGTAAAACATTAACTAGTAACAATAAAAAGTAATCGTATACATTTTTGTTGGGGGACGTGATTGAGCCTTTACAATATTAAAGATCATCGGTTAATTGTTCTATACAGTTTGGCTACAGAAAACGAAGCGACTATTCTTACTTAGCTCCGAGTGTTTATAACTTTTAATACAATTACTTTTCAAATTACATTCCAACTGCTGTAATGATTTTTGCTTGAGAACACAAAGTAAGTATTTATTTTCCGGTGCATAAGCTACGTCAACGGTTACGATTTATATTGATACTTTATTATTACCATTTCGACTAACTGTAAACCACCGTTTATTAAACATATCGAATGATCTAGAAAATAACTGAAAGTTTGGCAAAAGGCTCCAAGATTGACATTTATCTGTTATAAGAGACTTTAAGGAGCTTTTAATGCGATCATAATATTATTGTTTCAAATTTATGTATCCAGAAATAAATATTTACTGGTTTTAAGAAATATTTAAACTTCTATTTTGATAACCGGTAAGTAATTGTGTGTGTGGTGGTAGCTCAGTTGGTAGAGCGCTCCCTTTCTGAATAAAACATCGATTCTAGCTTGGGTTCGAAACCTAGGCCGCACTATGCAGATTTATCGTTCGGATTTGACATTAAACTGTAGGTCCTCCGTGTTTCTACCTTAGCGCGGAGGAGAAACACGCGGCAGAGAAGAAGTCGATGCCCAGCAGTGGGACGGAAAGGCTGTTGATGAAGTAATTGTATTAATAATATAATAATATAACACTACCATTTAAATAATGAATCCGCATTTGTATCTCCTAACAAACAATTTGTTGAGCATACCATATTAATATAGCCAAATATCGTCTAATGGAGTGGTGTATTATCATTTATACATACAATTAACTGGAAATAAACAGATAAATGGGCCTACGAACAAATATTGCTCAAACTGCTAGAGCAAATGCTTGTAAAGGCAGACAAGCTACAGGTCGGTCCTCACCTGATAATGCTGGATGTAGTTCCCAAATGACGATGCGGTCTAAGCCGAAAGTACATTGTATTTTTGACAGATAAATGTTATTTAATAAGGACTTAGAAATAAAGAAATTATTGTTAATGCAACGTTGCGTACATCTAAATAAGTTTACTTTTATTATTGATTGTACTTTTTGGCTAAACTACTCAATTTTTCAATTTTTTGTTCAGATTACAAGAAAGTTCATATTATACCCTTACTGAATTTAACTGACGAAAATCTGTAACTACTTTGAATACTACCACTATCATCTAAAATACTAGACAAATCTGAAGATATTTATGTTAGTACTAACTTGCAGAATTATGAGCTTTTTCCAAAACTTCACAGTCTTAGTTCAAACGGGAGTTCAGTTGAAATACTGCGTTGCTTAAACCTGCGAATGACTTTTTGTGGCTATTGCTAAAAAACTGGCCACCATATTAGCCATCAGATTGCCCAAAATCGTTTCATACCAGTGATTATTATATACTACTTTCATCATTTCATAAACGTGATCCTCGTTTGTACCGCTTGCGCAGTGTCGAGGCGTTGTGAGGCAAAGCTAAGCTAGTTTGTGCTACACACAACAGGGCCCGATTCTGCGGGTTACCGTGTTGGTGCGAAACTGTGATTGGCTTGCCTGTTGTGTGTAAATGTTTTTGTTTATGGTCTTGTTACTCCTCTAATGCGACCGTAATACGAGGAGTGCTATTAATTTGATCCCCAATGGCAAATTGAGATCCGGACCCAGCACCCATCACCCAGGGAGTTAGAAAAATTTCCGACCCTGGAAAGATTCGAACCGGGAAGCGTTCTATAATAATGTACACCTTAGTATTAATATGTGGCTGCTATGTGTATTATAGTTATATGATAATGTTCTAATTAAAGCATATTTCCGGTACCGTAGAGTTATATTCAGTCAGTAGTATTTTACATGTTAAAATATTTTTTTAACGTATGTATTTTATACAGGTAACTGAACAACTTCAAAATTTAGCCATAATAAAATACGTCTTGCAAGTTACATGTTAAACTGTGTGGGACACCTGCGACTAATAATCAAAAAGGGGCTGCCTAGACAAAACCGTAATTAAAAAACATTACTAAAATTTTAAAGTGTTTTAAAGTATTATCAAATACCATCAACCTGTACAAAGAGAAAGTTTGCAATAGCAATGAACGTTTTAAAATTGAAAGTATGGTACTCGTTATATGTGTTCGTCTTCTTCTTAAGTAACTTCGTCGAACACATCTGTATACATGAAGTAAGGGTGAAGTAGAAAAACGTAGTAGTAACTTCGTACTAAGATAGTACACCACTATATTTGTCGCACTCAACCTATCCTAAAGTACAAAATAGGCAGAAATAGGATGTTTTGGTGAATTATTCTTAAAATTTACTTTGGCTATTTTATTTACCTAATTGCTCGTATTTTCATGCGAAACAAGTCGACTGCCTTCCAAATTTCAAGTTACCTTAATATCTTGAAATATAATCCACGGTTGACTTCTCTACATCGGAATACATAGATAATACCATTCCGTTTTAGAGTCCCATTTATGCATTTTTTTATTGCTTTATTTGGAATGTTTGTTCGCATTGTATTTCACATAGCAAGAAAATGGTTAGACTGAATGTTATATCGTTAACATAAGCGTCTGACAGTACTTTTTATTAAATATTTAAGAT
Source organism: Limonius californicus (assembly GCA_014611495.1). Lineage (NCBI taxonomy): Eukaryota > Metazoa > Arthropoda > Insecta > Coleoptera > Elateridae > Limonius > Limonius californicus. Next base: position 4,552 of record JABXWE010027273.1, on the reverse strand, counting down.
GAAACCATTTTTCAGATATATAAGTGGCTGACTATTACTTTTTATCTAATTTGTTCCAGTACATTGCTTTCGCAATTATCGTCTATCTTTAATTTATATAGTGCGGCTTGGATTTCATCTTCCGCATCCTTTTCTTAAGTTTCAATACACTGCCATGTAATTCAAGCGAGGCAGTGATTATTGCCTTATTTGTATGCAAACTTACATTTGTATTTGTTTTCATAATATGAATGCTAAAGACTTTTGCTCTAAGATTACCTACAGTTGGAAAATATTCACCCTATCCATCGCTTTCGCATAATTAATAAAGGTAATGCGGATTGTTAAATTATATTCCTGCAGTTTCGATACTTAGCTTCAGTGTCACGACTTCATGTGCACATAATCGTCCTTTTGTTAGTTGTTTTAATCTGCATTTACCGGTGCGTCTGCTCTTGGACGTCATCTAATCAGAAGTTCTTATAAGAGATTCTTGTCTTCTCTACATAACAGTGTTAAATGTAATGCAGTTTTGTGGTTTCATTGATTTTAAGTGTAATACCATTTTTCAGTTCCCTGTCTTCACTAGAAGTGTTACGAAACGCAATTAAATATATTATTACATTTAATTTGTTACTACATGCTGTAAGACTGGCGTTGAAGTAAAGTATTAATTTATGGTTAGGGTGTACAATGGGCCAAATGTGGACTGAGAGCAAAGAGATGCTTAGAAAATCGCGTCGTAGATCTCTCCCATTCAAAAACCTACCAATCAAAGTATTAACATTCTTAACCTGGTTGTAAAGGAGTTACTTGCGCAGATCTCAGTTTCCGCAGTTTTTTTGTGGTCGAAACTTCCTTCGAGAGCTGTAGTCAGTAATGTCATATAATTCTTCTTCTTATCATATAGTTCAGTAATAGGCCACAGATATCCTAGATATCCGAGCCCTTCTAACGGAGATTTGATAATTCGATGTACGAATGTAACACTACCAGACTTTTACCTTCTGAATTTTACATACTCTCTCCAAATTAAATAACCGGCAGTCAAATATGAAACACTCATATTCAGTATTAAAATTTTTCCCAAATGGGAGGATCATGAAATGAATGACAAAGATTTAACGTCACAAGCTAACTAAAAAATAATAAATGCTACATACTCCTTTGTGTGTCAAGTATGCTTCATAGTAAAATGTAATGTGGTTAATACAAATTCATTTAGTATTTGCAGGTTTGAGTGTCTATAAGAAAAGTCTCTCTCTCTCTCTCTCACTCTTTTCAGCCTCTTTAGGAAGTCCAATATTGAACATAGGCCTTCTACAAATTTGTCCACTCTTGGCGGTTTCTTGCCGTTCTTGTCCATCCGAATTCGCCAATTCTGTTGAGGTCATCACTCCACCGCATCAGCGACCTTCCTCTTCTTCGTTTTCCTTCCCATGGGCACCATTTGTGTATAATGTTGTTCCATCTATCATCCTGTCTTCTTTCATTGTGTCCAGCCCATTGCCACTTAAGGCGTGCCATCCTTTCTTTTAACTCCATTATTTTTGTTTGTTGTCTAATACTTGAGTTTGTCACACGATCTTTCAGCGATATTCGGAGCATTGCTCTTTCCATGGATCTTTGTGTTTTTTCCAACTTCTCTACATTTTTCTTTGTGAAAGTCCATGTTTCTATACCATATGTTAAAACTGGCAGGATACACTTGTCGAATACTTTGCTTCTAAGATGTTGCGGTATACTTCTATTCTTCACTACGAAACTTAGCATGCCAAATGCCGCCCATCCCATTCTTGTCCTTCTATTTGCTTCCGCGGTCTGATTTTCTTTACCCAATCTTAAGTCTTGTCCCAGATATATATATTTTCCCACTTGCTCTACTACGTCGGCCCCTAGTGTAATTTGTTGTTGTTCTTCACTGTTTACCATTACTTTTGTTTTCTTTCGATTTATTTTTAATCCTATTTTTTGCGATTGTTGTTCTAATTCCATTAGCATTGTCTGCAACTCGTCGAAATTTTTCGCAATTACTATCATGTCATCAGCGTATGTTAAATTATTAATGTACTCTCCGTTAATGTTTATTCCTTTGTCTTTCCAATTTCTTGTTTTGAAGACGTCTTCCAAAGCGAGGGTGAACAGTTTTGGGGATATCGTGTCCCTTGGCGTACTCCTTTATTTATTGGGATCGGGTTAGTATCTTTATGTAACCTAAAGATGGTCGTTGCTTTCTCGTAGACTTAAGTATTAGCTTTATGTATAAGAAAAGTATCATGCGTTAATTGGCTTTCTTTAAAATACATGCCCTGCGTGGGAATTAACGGTCATGAACTAACTAAATAATCCTGCTTATCCTTTTTTCAATTTCACCAAAAGTATTTCGGCAAGACCAATCAATTATTTTTGAGGTTGATAGTTATAAAAGAAAAATCTGTATCACATTTTGTCATAGCAATGTTGTATTTCCTGTATAATGTGGTTACCAAATATTGTTTCACATCTATGGCACTGGTACATTTAATTTAATGAAATTATACATAAACTAGGTACGCAAGTTCAGGGAAGACCTGAAATATCTTTAAATGCGATACGGCTGCTTTCAATTCCGGATCAGTAGCTCAATTTTCCTATTTGATCAAGGAATCTACTGAAAAATTTATGAAAGGTCGTTTAGAAGCAACAACCCTGTATTTTTTAAAATTAAAGGGGTTACTTCACTCACAACCTTCCAACATGTTTCTAAGAACACTGGAGATCATTAATTTACTTTATAAAGGCTTGCATTAAAAGCAACCTTAATTTACTGCTTAGTCAAATATTTAATTAACAACCAGGAGTTTCCTATTTGTTAAGTATAAATCCTTTCATAATAGCATGTATTCAAAAAGCCAGCCTTTATTGTGTTTCATTAATTATTTCACTTGCATTAAACCTAAATCTTCAGGAAATCGATGGACTAAATTCGGTCCTTCCCTTTCGTTTTCAAACAGAAGAGCGATTTAATACTTTTAAATATTGTATTAAATATTTCTCGACATTTTCAATTGGTCCATTTCATTGACTGTAATGAGAAAGTTTCGATAAAACTGGAATATTAACTTATTCTGCTGAACTCTGAACTTTATGTCAGCAAAATACTCCATTGCGATGTGGAACCTATATATTATAGAATATGCTGCCTGTGCCAATTTATAACGGAAAATTAGAATTTCTGTTGTGACTAACACACCAACATTATATTAGGTTTCAAAGCAAGTTCACGGAAGTAGGTCAAAAATTTTATACCGGAATTAATTTCGCAAACATGGAGCTTTGGCTGATACTGATGTTTAAATCAGTTCAACTTACGCAATTGTAAACTAAGCCAGCAACTAAGGTTTTCCATTCAATTCCAATAAACGTCTAAGTGTTACATACACAGTGTTCTCTACCAACATTCTATTTGAAAGCTATTTCAAAGCTAAAACAGATATACATTTATTTTAACAGTTTAATTACTATTGTTATTGATTATTATGATTAAACTAAAATATTCCAATGCCGCATGTTGTTCTTCTTAGGGGCTGTACAACTTGAATGGTCACCTACTCTAAATAATACTGTTGTCAGAAGTAATGTCAGTAATATACCAATCTTACGCTTCTAGATAAAACTGCCATCCATTTAATTTCTTTTACAGTTTCGGTATATTATACTTTTCACACATAGTAGACATACCCACCAACTTAAACAGAGCTCATAAAAGTTGGAATGCAAGCGAAACACTCTTACGTAAGAGGATATGTTAAATAAGTACAAAGTAAGTAATCGAATCTAATCGTATGGACATGTTCATTTTAACGACAACTACTGAGGCTCTTGTAACATTTAATTGCAAACTGCAAATTATAATAATATAGTAATAGGCTCCCGTTATATCGCAATAACGCCATATCAGCTGTTAGTGTTACTAGGGCTGATCGATATTCTGAAGGTACTTTGTCCAACACTACGCTTTTACCTCAGATTGTAACCACTACGTACTCATTTAAAGGTACGGTCCATCTATCGCGTTTAAACGCAACGATTTATCGCAGCGATGAATCGCTATGGCCTGGTCTATTTGGGCGGGTTTTGAATGCAGCAATTTGAGTTGCGAAGGGTCAATTTTGTATGGTGTGTTTTAGAAATTGGATGTGTGTAGAGTGGCCAGTAGTTTGTCCTTAGATAAGGAAGAAGAGGAAGATTTGATTTTAGTTAGCCTCTGCAAGACGCGAGGCAAGCGAAAGAAGATATTGTTAAACAGAAACGAAGAAGGATGTTTTCGATTATTAGTGACATTTAATAGATGACGAGGCAACGTTTCAACAATACTTCAGATTGACAAAAGATGAATTTTTTGGAGTATATGAACTGGTATCTGACGACTTGTGGACTGTACTGTGGCGGACCGCATTTGCCATTATATGTATATTATTACCGATAGTCGGACTTTGGGACATTATGCTCATAATTTTCATTTTTAATCTATACTCGCATAAAGATTTCATGTTAAATGTAACTAAATGCTAATGAATATTAGTTGGAGTTT
>JABXWE010027272.1:0-20730 GCA_014611495.1 Limonius californicus | reverse complement strand
GATATCAAATATCGATACACAGATTCTAATATGCTCCACTCTTACTCGGATACCCAGGCAACCCGTTCGTTTGTGCTTAAAGCAAATTTATTTATAATTATTCCATCCGAGATGCTTTCCTGTATAGTTGACTCATCAACCCCAAAGACATGCATATCCGTCTTAATCTGAAACGTTGACAAACACATGGACGCTCGAAATTCGGACTCACGCATGAAGGATGTATTAGTATATAGTAACATATCGTTATTTTTAATAATAATATATCGATATACACGTATATCGAAAAATATTTATAAATATTGATATATCAATATCAAAGTATATAATTTTGATATCATATATCGAAACACAAATTATAATATCCTTCAGGCCTATGCGAATATCCTGGCAATCCAGTCGCTTGTGTTTCAAGCAAATTTATTTATTATTATTCCAACCGAAATGTTTTCCTGTATAGTTGACTCATCAACCCCCAAAAACATGAATATCCGTCAACATTCGAAATTCGGACACGCACATGTTCGGTATATTAGTATGTAGGAACATATCCTTATTTTTAATAATAATATATCGATATACATGTACCTATATGGAAAAATATTTATAAATATCGATATATCAATACCAAAGTATAAAATTTTGATATCAGATATCGAAACTCAAATTCTACTATCCTTCACGCCTACTCGGATAATCTGGCAACCCGTTCGCTTGTATTTCAAGCAAATTTATTTATAATTATTCCATCCGAGATGTTTTCCTGTATAGTTGACTCATCAAGCCCAAAACATGCATATCCGTAAAAATTCGAAATTCGGATACGGGCATGGACAGTGTTTCAGTATATAGAAACATATCGTTATTTTTTTAATAATAACATATCGATATCCATATATATCGAAAAATATATATAAATATAGATATATTAATATCAAAGTATATAATATTGATATCAAATATCGAAACTCAAATTCTAATATCCTTCACACTTACCTACTCTGATGTATTGAAAACCCGTTTATTAGTGTTTTAGGCAATTTATTTATAATTATTCCATCCCAAATGCTATCCCATATAGTTGACTCATCAACCCCAAAAACATGCACATCCATCAAAATTCGCAAATTCGGACACGCACATGGACGGTGTGTCAGTATGTAGAAACATATCGGTATTTTTTACTAAAAACTTATCGATATACATGTATATCGAAAAATATTTATAAATATCGATTTATCAATATCAAAGTATATAATTTTGATATCAAATATCGAAACTCAAATTATAACATCCTTCGCACCTACTGGGATATCCTGGCAACCCGGTTGTTCGTGTTTCAAGCAAAGTTATTTATAATTATTCCATCCGAGATGTTTTCCCGTATAGTTGACTCTGAACCCCAAGAACATGCATATCCGTCAAAATTTGAAATTCGTATACGCGCGTGGACAGCATATAAGTATATAGAAACATATCGTTTTTATTTTAATAATAATATATCGAACAATATTAGAAATATCGATATATAAATATCAAAGTATATAATGTTGATATCAAATATTGAAACGCAAATTTTAATATCTTCCACTCCTACCCAGACGTCCCGGCAACCCGTTCATTCGTGTTCCTGGCAAATTTATTTATATGTATGCCATCCGAAATGTTTTCATGTGCAGTCGTCTCATCAACCCCAAAACATGCATATCCGTCTTAATCCGAAACGTTGACAAACACATAGACGCTCTAGCAGGACATAGAAACATTTTGCTTTTTTTGAAAATAATATATCCACATGTCGAAAAATATACATAAATATCGATAAATCAATACCAAAGTATACAATTTTGATACCGAATATCTATATGGAAATTCTAATATCGTCAACCCCTACTCGCATATCCTGGCAACCTGTTTGTTTGTATTTAAGGCAAATAATGTATAATTTTTCTATCCGAGTACAAAATTCGAAACTTGAACAACCCTGAGACGGTATATGAAGATACAAAAACATATTCGCATACATCGCTATTTTTTGATAATGATATATATTATACATATAAATATCCCTATATATCGAAAAATATTTTGAAATATCGATAGGAATCAATATTCAATATGTATATAATGTTTATATCAAATTCTAATATCATCCACCCCTACTCGGATATCCTGACAAACCGTTCGTTTTGTTTTTCAGGCACATTTATTTATAATTCTTCTATCCGAAGTGTTTTCCTGTACAGTGAACTCATCAACCCCAACAGCATGCATATCCGTCAAAATTCGAAACTTGCTAAGCTAATTTTAATATCCTCCACCCCGACTCGGATATCCTGGCAATCCGTCCGTTTATGTTGGTAAATCTCTACCAGAGGGAGACAGTAAATATTAAAACAATTTAGCGCAGGGGTCTCCAAACTACGGCCAACTACATCACCAATCCGGCCCGCTACTGCGGGCCTGACAAGCTCGGTATCCGGCCCGCCATAGTTTATTTTGATTACATTGTAAAATTTACAATGTATGTAAATTATGCAAAATAATAATCAGATGTTTTTATTTAACGACCAATTAAGAAACACAATAACTGACATACACAATGAAATTGCACATTTTAACTGTTATTAATGATATGAGATTTATGCGCCATAGATATCGCACTCGACGGCTCGTTCCAGTACGAAAATTTGCGCGTAATTCAAAACTACAGTATGCTGGTATAATGAACAAGCTAGGTCTTGGCCCTTAGGACTTAGTGGAGGAGTCAGTGTGGCCCTTAGGCTAAAAAGTTTGCAGACCCCTGATTTAGCGTATAGGTAACGTAAGAAAAAACTTGTATAATCCGCCCCTGTAAAAACGAGCGGCCGCCGCCTACTGCGATTAAGAATTGGACGCGGACAAGCGACTCCTCTTGTAACCTTTTGAACTGGGACTTTCTAGATTCCCATCGCTGAAATTAATAGGCAATAGAGTTGAGTAATCCTCTCACCTATTAAACTTCGAATGAATGGCAATGATTACTCACGTACGTGAATTTAAACTTAATTGTGGGAAAGCGCGATCAAGGAAGCCGCGACGCGCCGCCAATCCCTCTATCGGCCGATTTTCGAATCACAATGCAGAATTAATTAGGAATAACGCAAAAATGACAGGGGAGAGATGAGGATGATAATAGTGGGGCGAAACGAGAACGGGGCGGCTTTAAGGCTCATTTGGGGCCTGAATTGGCGCAATTTCGGCTCGTGTTTGGTTTTTCGTGTGCCCGCGCGAGAACATTTGTTTAACTTTAATTAACGTAATATAAATGAAGTTAATGAAACCATAACATTTACAAATTATATTAGGGCGAACGTCGGAGTAATTACCGAGCGGAAGTTTTTAAAATTGGGATTAAATTGGGTGCTGATTGATGAACCGCACGAAACGGGCTGCGTTTTCCCTCCGTTTTAGAATTTTGCGCAATTTTCAAAATGTTACTAATTAATTTTCTTTCAAACTAATTATAATTATTTATAATTAACTTCATTTACAATTATGTTAACCCTTTGAAACATCTTTTTACGGCAGAAAATTGTTTATTGGGGAGTAAAACAACTAGTAATCCATGAAGATGTCAAGAAATAAGTAGACATTCAATGGATATGCACCGATTTGAGAGTACAACGCACACATTAGGAAAATGACAGCTAATAACAACTAATTAAAGAGATTGGCAAGCAGTCCATGATAAATATGCAAGAAAACTAGTTCGTAGCTAAATTTGTAATATTTTGACGGACATGCAAACCTTCTGAGTAATATACATATGTCGGATTAAAACAAGTTTTGCGCTATTACCTTTAAATAACGCAAAAACGACGGATCGTAAAAGCAATTCAAAAACGCTTTTACAGTCGAAAGATTAAAATAACATAGACGTACACGGCATAACAGAAATTACGTGACAAAGAGAAGCTAAGCAAAGTCGAAACAAAATAATAAAAGCCGCCACGTTTTGATGGATATGCTAGCTTTTGGAACCGGTAGCTTCAAGCCTAGCAAGAACAACGCTCAATTCAAATTGTTTTAGAAAGTATCGAAATCATCCTTCTTAGAAATAAATAACCATTAAACTGTAAAATGTTAACGGATATTCAAGCCTTACGGGATAATATTTGGCGGATTAACACAACTTTGGAACTGTTAACTCTAAATAACGCAAAAACAACACGTACTGAAAGCTATTCAGAAAAGCTTTTAGAGGAGAAAGATTAACATAACATACACCAAAAGGCAAAACAAAAATTAAGCGACGTGCAGTAGCTAAGCAATGTGAAAACAAATTAAATATAAAATCCGCTACGTTTTTAACGGATATGCTAACTTTTGGAACCTGTAAGTTAAAGTCTAGCAAGAACAACGCTCGACTAAAACTGCTTTGGAATGTATCGAATAATCTACGTTATTAGAAATAAATATCCATTAAACTGTAAAATTTGGCGGATATGCAAACCTTCTGTATAATATTTGTCGAATTAAAACAAGATTGGAACTAATAACTCTAAATAACGCAAAAATAACGCATAATAAAACCAATTCGGAAAAGCTTTTAGAGTCGAAAGATTAAAATAACATAGGTACATCTACAAGGCATAACAGGAATTAAGGAGGAAACGTAGCTAAGCAAACTAGAAACAAATTAATAATAAAAGCCGCAACGTTTTGACGGATATGCTAGCTTTTGGAACCGGTAGCTTAAAGCCTAGCAAGAACAATGGTCGATTCAAACTGTTTTGGAAAGTATCCTTCGTAATAAATAACTACTAAAATGTAAACTTTTGACGGATATACAAGCTTTCTGGGATAATATTTTTCGCATTAACACAACTGTGGAGCTGTGAACTCTAAATAACGCAAAAACAACGCATATTGAAAGTAATTCAGAAAAGCGTTTAGAAACGAAAGATTAACATAACATACACCAGAAGGCAAAACAGAAATTAAGCGTCGAACAGTAGCTAAGCAATGTGAAAACAAATTAAATATAAAATCCGTAACGTTTTTAACGGATATGCTAACTTTTGGAACATGTAAGTTAAAGTCTAGCAAGAACAACGTTCGACTAAAACTGGTTTGGAATGTATCGAATAATCTTCGCTATTAGAAATAAATAACCATTATACTGTAAAATTTTTCCGGATATGCAAACCTTCTGTGTAATATTCGTCGGATTAAATGAAGATTGGAACTGATAACTCTAAATAACGCAAAAATAACGCATAATAAAACCAATTCATAAAAGCTTTTAGAGTTGAAAGATTAAAATAACATAACGGAAAAGTAGCTAAGCAAAGTCAAAACAAATTAATAATAAAAGTCGAAACGTTTTGATGGATATGCTAGCTTTTGGAACCGGTAGTATAAAGCCTAGCAAGAGCAATGGTCGATTGAACCTGTTTTGGAATATAATCTTCCTTCGAAATAAATAACCATTAACTGGAAACTTTTGACGGATATACAAGTCTTCTGGGATAATATTTTTCGCATTAACACAACTTTGGAGCTGTTAACTCTAAATAACGCAAAAGAACGAATATTGAAAGTAATACAGAAAAGCGTTTAGAGGCGAAAGATTTAAAATAACATACATCAGAAGGCAAACAGAAATTAAGGGACGAAGATTAGCTAAGCAAAGTCAAAACAAATTAATTATAAAGTCCTAACGCTTTAACGGATACACTAGCTTTTGGATCTGGCAAGTCAAAATCTAGCAAGAACAACACTCCACTAAAATCATTTTAGAAAGTATCAATTAATTTTCCTCCTTAAAAATAAATAACCACTAAACTGTAAAATTTTTATGGATATGCAAGCCTTTTGGGTAACATTTGGCGAATTAACTCACGTTTGGAGCTGTTAATGCTAAATAACGCAAAAACAACGCACAATGAAATCTATTCAGAAAAGCTTTAGAGGCGAAAGGCAAAACACAAATTAAGCGAGGACGAGTAGCTAAGGAAAGTCGAAAAAAATTAATTATAAAAGCCGCAACGATTTGACGGATATGCTAGCTTTTGGAACCGATATTGACTTACCGGTTCCAAAAGTCTAGCACGAGCAATGTTTGATTGAAACTATTTTAGAAAGTATCGAATAATTTTCCTCCTTAAAAATAAATATATACTAAACTGTAAAATTTTGATGGATATGCAAGCCTTTCGGATAATATGTGGCAGACTAACGCAAGTTTGGAGCTGTTAACTCTAAATAACGCATACTAAAATCAATTCAAAAATGCCTTTAGAACCGAAATATTAAAATAACATACACCTACACGGCATAACAGAAATTAAGCGACGCACAGTAAGCAACGTCAAAACAAATTAATTATAAAACCCGCAACGTTTGACGGATATGCTAGCTTCCTGAATCACTTAGTCAAACTCGTATAATAATGTAAGCAGAAGGCAACTAGGATATAAAGAATATACTAATTTTATAAAAGTAGGTATGATAAATATCTAACGAAACTCTAACTTATATAATAATAATTTAAGATAGCAAAATTTTGAACGATGAGCTATATTTTGAAACCGACGGTTTAGAGCATAACAAAAATTAACTTATAAAGAAGAGATTGACATTTATGAAAGTATGATTAAGAGCTAGACAAATTGGCAGTTATGGAGATAACTACGTAAATACTAGAATGTTTTGAAGGATATGCAAGTTTTGGGCAGAAAAAGTGCAAAAAAATTCTGTAATCAAAGGTAAGGAAACAATTACATAAACAATGCAAGATTTGTACGGATATGCACTCATTTGGGGCCCACGGAAATGTAAAAGCAATTCACTACAAACACATTAGAAAAACAATATAATATCATCTTGGTGGATTTAAACACTTTATGAGCCGAATAATAAAAAAACAAAAAAAACATGAAAGTAATTAGTAGCTAATTTATGAAGAGAAAAAATATTTGTATAATAAATAATTAAGGAGAGAGTAAATAATAAATTTTAACGGCACTAATGGAATATATATAACAGCTTTACAACCAAAACATCAAAATGAAGAACAGAAGCTAATTATGAATAATCTAATTTTTATTGTAACTCTAACAGATGTATACGTTTAGAGTTTAGAGGAAATGTTCGTTTGCCGTTTTCTCATAGAAAATAGTAAAACTAATTTCGAGTTTGGTTGTGGGGACATTTGTACCAACTGTCTATCATATTGAAATTCTATACACAATTTCTCATTCGCTCATTTTCAACCATGTTAGATTGACGCTCTATGTTTATTATACACGCCTAAGAGATCCAGGTTTTATTGCCCATTGCAGGCAATAGAATTTTCAAGCAACAAAGACCTCTCTTTGAAGTCCTTGGACAACCACCAGCTTAGTGATGTGTAAATTATGTTAATTAAGGGCTTAAAATAATTTTTGAAAATTAGTGGACTGTAGACATTACTTGTAACATCGTGGAAGTCGTAATTAATACTTTTCTGCACTTGTAGAGCTCCTGTTCTTTATCTCATTGATATACCATATCAATTCGGGGACAATAATTCAAAAATGGTTCTAGAGTTCTTTCAAGAGTGCATACATTTTCTGAAATTGAAGGTTCAGTACTGAATAAACAAATAAATATGTTAAGCTTGTAAAATATGTGCATGTATTTCTTATCTCTAAACAAAATCCACTTATTTTCTAACCTCACTTATTTTAACAGTCTTATTAATTACAAGCCAGCTAAAAGAAAAAATAAAGCAGCCAATTCTTTTGTTACTTTTCCTCTTTTTGTAGCTGCTCACGCCACTGGAGCTTTCAGCATTAACTCTAAGGAAAACCCGAAAAGAGTGTCGTTCTTGACGACACAAACGGCTCAAGCGGCGGGGGGGGGTGCATGTGCCAGAATTAACCGGCAAACTACGGCATTTAGAAGTAGCCGGCTTTTGTTTCAGGGATTACCAGAGCGATCTGGGTAAATTTCACGCTATCCGTACACAAATGTGCCTATTAGAGATAACATACTGCATCGGAGTCGCATTCCGTGGGTTTATCTGTTACCGCCCGCCCTTTAATAATTATGGCCGCCCTGTTTTGCATTCACCGGGACTGTTATTTACTGTCAGGGCCTTTCTTGATTTCAAGGGTGTAAATACCCCGACGGTGGTCTTTGAACGCCAGATTCGCAATCTAAATAACTGGAAACCCCTTTGCGGTTGCAGAATGTTATCTTTAAGGGGTTGTTTATGGATTTTGAAATCTGAATGTCCTCGTAGAAACTCTTGATCTGCAATAAGGCTGTATACTAATCAACTGAAAGTTTCGAGGGACCATAATTATAAGATCTGATCTAATTATGGTGTTTTAACCAATAGGAGTTTTAACATATTGGAGTTATCACCGATGGGAATTTTATTCATTGGAAAGTTTCAATAACGAGTCTTTTATCCAATGGGATTTTTTTGGTGCAACCGTTTTCGGGGTTGGATTTATGTGAAATCGTAAAAAACTTAAGGTTAAAATTGTAAAAAGCTTAATAAAAAAATAATCACTTCGGTCCAGTAGCCTAACCATAACGAGGCGGTCGTAAACATTCCTACAGCTTGCCGAGATGTACCGAGATTGGCATCGTTGGCGAAACCGCTCCATAAAACGTTTATCATCGGGCACAATATCCAGAAACAAAGGTGGTTGGTTCTTGCATTACCCAAATTCCAGGACGACAATGAACTTCCGTTCCGGCCGCGAAGGCGCACAACACCGATGCCAGATTAACGCGAACCGGTCGCGCAGTTTACGGCGTTTAATACAGTCCATCGGGTGCAGGCGTGCGAAAAAGGGATAAAGGGAGACGTCCCGGAAATGTGCAACGAATTCCCTTGTTAAAGTCTTCTGTTGCCTTTCACCCTCAGGCTTCTTTATGGATATTTCGCACCCCATTTGTTTTATTTTGAGGGCGTTACAGTTATACGTGCGTTAAGACATTTGTTATTTTGTTCGGGCCTTAAGTTTTTTATATTTTTATTTATGGGACCGGGTTAAGGGATCAAGTCGTTCCGGGAGGACGTTTTCGCGTGCAGCGTGGCGCCGACGTCTGGGAGAAAAAACTAGAGCGACATCTGTTCGCCGTTTGCTGCCTCGTAATTTTTTTGGCCACTTAACTCCGTGTTTTGATTATTTTTGATTTAACCGTAACCTGAAAATTCAAACTGTTGCAAATTCGTGCAAATTACAATTCCAAAAAACTATTTCCAAACGTATGCAAAAAACCCATAGATTTTCAAAACAACTATTTTGTAATTCCCTTGAGGACGCCAACACATATCGTACTTTAAAATTTGGAAGAATTTCATGAAATCAGCAATTACCACTACAGCGTTGACCACCAAGTAAACCCCTGCAAATACAGTTCAAATGTAACTAATCTTCTGATAAAGAAAAAAATGCGTGAGTGACCCTTAATGCGGTGTGGGCGAAATTATTTGAGTTCCATTAGTTGGTAATTTATAGACCGGATATGAATCATAGGTAATTTACATCTGATTTAACGTTGGTTACGATGCGTTTGTGGTTTGGGATTAAACTTTCATTAGCAGCACGAACATCAAAGCGTCGTATCACTCACATATTAAATATTATACAACTATTACGATTTTCAGGAGCAAGTAGAAAGTGTAACCTTGAAAATAGTTTTTCAATGTCAAGTAAGGCTTGTCTGGAAGACTCCCTTTTATTGACAGTATGTACAACAATTATTAATTTTTTTTTGTTTTAATAATTCAATCGAAATTGATAATGACTTCTTCAAAACAATCCTGGTTAAAAGTATACAATTAATTTTCTGCGTTACCAGTAAATAGAACATCCAGTATATACCATAATAAATTTCAGTTTTAGCGTTTCAAATTTTACGTATTTTTGACTATTAATTCACTCTTAAATAAATACTGATTGTTGGAACACTCTGTGTAATACCAATGGGAGTACTAATGGGAAAGTACGCCAGTTTATGTAAATACTGTAAGTAGGTGTAATTGTATATTTGCATAAATCCATAAATTGTCATGTTTAATTGCTAAATACTAGATGCAAAATCCTACGTATGCTACGGTAATTTTTAGCTACGTACAATACCATCCTCTATATAACTGAATTAAAATAGTAATATATTGCATAATGAACCAATTATGTATATATAAAATGCTGCTAAATATCCTGTATAATAAGTAATAAAAATTACAAATAGAATATTTGAATAAATAAAACAGAACATGTATAGTTCAAGGTCATTCGACGAAAACTTTAATCCTTGGGTGTAAACGATATAAATCTCTTGTTACATCTAAACAAAACACTCTGTATACACTGCAACAATTCTTAACTACGCATCCTCTAGAAGTTTACTTCGATTACATGTTCGAAATGCTAAATAGTAAAAAATAATACGTCTCCTCAAATTTTCAATACTACAATATGAAAACTATAATAGCTGTCTTGAAAATACAAAGTTCAAGGTCACCTAAGGGTAATATTATAACATGTGATCAAAAAGTTTTCAAATTAGGGAGGGCTATGAAAATTGTATTGCATATCTGAGATTGAATAATAAACAAATGCTAATTTAAACACCTATCAAATTAAAATAATTAATTCACCTGTCAAAATCTGTTGAATCTGGTTGTTGTAATTTTTTTGAAATTTGTTTGCTTTTTGAAATGAGTTCTATTGCGACGAGATACACTTTAAGGTTAAGTTCACTTTACTTCTGTAGACAGTCGAAAAAATAAACACATTGTACGGCCGGTACGTAACATGACAGATACGACATGCCATGTAGCACTCACAGCCAACGCTAATTTGAAAAACGTTTTATCGCTCATCGATCATAAAGCTGGGTTCCTTCTACAAAATAAATCATCCTGTAGATACTGTATTAACTTTAAACTAGTATTAATTAGTAAGGCAACAGCTTTATTTGGTAGAATTTGCTAAAACTTTAGTAATAAACCATTCATAAAAACAAATAGTAGTTTGATGTAGCATGGCACACATTTTTAAACAATTTTAGGTACTACAGTATCAATCTATCACATAACCTTGAAAATCAATATTTCAAGGTCACACAATGTTAATTTTATACAAATTCTATACTACTCACATAAATGAGTTTGAAAATTCAGAGCACAAATTTCGCTACTACTACAACAGGAAACATCCTGTTCATACTGCAGTAATTTTAGGCTACAAACAGTATTATCCTGTACAAGCTATTTAATAAAAAAAAATATAAACTATTAGACTATTTTATATGTCTAATAAATTTTTCAGCAATTTTTATTACTATGTTACGAAAACTATACTATACCCTTGAAAATACATATATAGTTCAAGGTCACATATAGGCAACTTTATACAAATCCTGTGCTGAAGTATAATTATGTGTCAATCTTTTCTAAATTCAAGCTGGGTTCCTTCTACAAAATAAATCATCCTGTATGTGCTGTATTAATTCTAGAATAACTAGTAAGGTAACAGCCCGCACAAGCTCCCTTCTCTAGAATTTGCTAAAACTTTAGTAATAAACCATTCATTAAACAAATAGTAGTTGTTAAACCCTTTCGACGTAGCATGGCATACATTTTTGAACAATTTTAGCTAATACATAGTTTTATAATTTAGCAAATAACCTTGAAATTTATAGCTCAAGGTCACACAACGCTAATTTACGAACACACAAATTTTATACATGAAGATTCAAAGCACAATTTTCGTTACTACTACAAAGGAAACGTCCCGTAAACGCTGCACTAATTTTAGAATACGAAAAGTATTATACCCTACAAGCTTTTAATATTCTTAATAATAAAAAATACAACTTGTTAGACTATTTTATATGTCTAACACATGTTTAAACAATTTTTAATACTACGATATGAAAACTATAATAAAAGTCCTTGAAAATAATAGTTGAACGTCACATCAAGGCAGTGATGTACCTATCCTGTGCTTAGATTCGTCTTACTAAACGCATCATCCTGTATATGCCGTACTAATTTTAGACTACCTAACTACTAAGGCAACAGCCCGCACGAGCTTGCTTCCCTAAAATTTGCGATATTTATCATAATAAACTCGCTGCTAAACTAATAGAAGTTGAGGGGCCTTTTAGGTAATATCTAATGCATTTTTAAACAGTTTGGGGCGCTACGCTTCATGAAGTTGAACAAAATAACTTGAAATGCGTAATTGAAAACTGCCTAAAACACTTTCCTACAAATTCTGCATAGGTCTTTATGTTACTTCGGGTTTAATTGTTACCTAACTACTAAACAGCATATACGTATATGCCAAAATAAGTTTTCTACATCTTTGACAAGTACCTTGAATTACAAGTTTTGTTGCTTTAATAATTAGCCTATTGCGAAAAAAACTCTAATATTGAACAATTTTAAATACAGGGCCGGAAACTCTAATTTGGAAACTGCTACTAGACGGTACATCATATACCTATATGGTGTAGTAGATTTAGTTTACTAACCTTCTACAAGTTTAGTTCATCGAATTTTCACATATTTGACTGTTATCCAGTAATTAAACAAACGTAAATCTTTGGCTCATTCTATGTAATATTCGAAAACAACTCTGAGAGCTGCAGTTGACCTTGAATACGTATAATTGAAGGTCACCTTTGTATACAATTGTATACAAGGTTTCAACTTCATGATCATCATTGCACTTCTCCAATTTGCTAATAAATAATTTGTTAAAATATTTGAAAACTATAACATTTGAGGTTAGATTAGGTACTGGAGGAAACACCTTATTTAAGGTAAACCAATTTTTGGTTCCCCACAACAACATCCTCTGCTTACTATTATCATACATTAATTAATACAATACATATCAAATATATACATGTGTTGTAACTAACAGGTTTCACAGTACATCTGAACTACAGAGGAACTGACCCTGAATCAGTAGTTCAGAGTTCAGCTAAGAGAATCTTATGCAACTATTGTAAATTTGAGGTTAGGTTAAGTTAGGTACTGGTTGGAACACTATATGCTAAAGCAAGTTCTGATTGCGCACAATAACATTCTCTAGAAGTTTCCTCAACTGATTTTCGTCATATTTTAATAATACAATTAGTATTAAAAGTATACAAGTTCTTGGAATACCCAGTGTTATAACCAATATGATCCTAAATGGCTTTGAATATTCGTAGTTCAATGTTTGAGCAAGAGAGTATTATGCACATATAGTACTTAACTGTAAATATAATTTTGTTTAAGTATCCTAAAAATGTTAGGTGAGGTTAGGTTAGATACTGGATAGAACACCTTATTTAGGTTAAACACATTTTTGTCTCCCCATAACAAAATCTACTACTTATTATCATTTATTAATAATTCAATGAAAATTAAATATGAACAAGTTTATGGAACACCCTATGTAATAACAACAGGTACCTCAATACATCTGGACTACTGAACAAATTATCTTGAAAATCAATAGATCAAAGTACGCCAAAGGCAATCTCACGCAAATATTATACTTAGTTAAAATTATACCTTTATTTAAATGTTCCGAAAATTTGACGTTATGTTAGGTACTGGACGGAATATTATATACTAACGCAACTTTAGTTGCACACTGTAAGATTCTATAAGTATCATAAACTAATTTTTGTCAAATTCTTGAAACACCCTATGTTATAATTAATAGGTTTCGAAATGGCGTTGAACATTATAGTTCAATATTAAAGCAAGACTTTTCTTTAAGTAGTCTTAAAATGTGAGGTTAGGTTAGATACTGCATGAAATACCTTATTTATGCTAAACATATTTTTGGTTCTACAGAGCAACATGCTCTACTAACTATTATCATGTATTAATAATACAATCAATATTACATAAATACAAGTTTAAGGAACATCCTAATAGGTTCGCAATATATTGGAACTACTTAATAAATGGCCCAAAAATCAGTAGTTGAAAGTGCACCAATTTGGGGTCAGGTACAGGACGGAACATTATATACTAACGCAGATTTGATTGTACATTCAACATTCTTTATAAGTATCTTAAAATAATTTTTGTAAAATTCTTGGAATGCCTTATATTATAACTAATAGGTTTCCAAATGACCTTGAATATTCTTAGTTCAATGTTCGCGCAAGAGAGTATTATGCAAATATAGTACTTAACTGTAAATATACTTTTATTTGAGTATCCTGAAAATACTTAGGTTAGATGCTAGATGAAACACGTTATTTATGCTAAACCAATTCTTGGTTCTCCACTGCTACATCCCCTACTAATTATTATCATACATTAATAATATAATCGATATTACATAAATACAAGTTTAAGGAACCTCCAATAGGTTTCTCAATAAATTGGAACTACTACATAAATGATCTAAAAATCAGTAGTTCAAAGTGCGCTAATTTGAGGTTAGACTACGTTTCTAACGCAATTTTGATTGCACACTGTAACAGTCTTTCTAAGTATCTTCAACTAATCTCTGCTATATCCTAATAATACAGTGGTATTAAACATGTTCAACATCTTAGAACACCGTATGTTATAAGGTTATAACTAATAGGTTTATAAACAACTTTGAATATTCGTAGTTCAATTTTCGAGCAAGGTGGTATTATACAAATATAGTACCTAACTGTAAATATGCTTTTGTAAAAGTATCTTAAAAATTTGAAGTTGGATATTAAATGAAACATCTTATTTGTGTTAAACCAATTTGTGGTTCCCCACGGCAACGTCATCTACCAATCGTTATCTTCTTCTTCTGTGTATAGGCCGGCAATGGCCTGTTAATTACCTATAATTGAGTAGGTTTTGTGAGCCCTCTCTGCACGTATGCCGGGCAGGAGGCTAGCCTAACCCGTCAAAAAGAGAATATTAATAATTCAATCAATATTAAATATATACAAGTTTATGGAACAGCCATGTTATAACTGTTAGGTTTCTCAAAACATCTGAACTACTGAATAAATAGGTCAAACTGTGCCAAAGTCAAATATATTCAAATATAATACTTAAAACAACTTCATTTAAATGTTCTGAAATTTTGAGGTTATGTTAAGTTAAATACTAGAACGAACATTATAAGCTAAAGCAATTTTTGCTTCTGCACAGTAACATTCTCTAGAAGTTTCCTCTAACTAAATTTTGTCATACCTTAGTAATAGAATCGGTATAAAACGTATACAAGTTTGTAGAACACCCTGAGTTATTTATAACTAATAGGTTCTAAATAATTGTGAATTTTTCGTGCAAATATAGTAGTACCTAATTGTAAGTAAATAAATTTTATTTAAATATGTTGAAAATTTGAAGGATAGGTACTAGCCGTAACATTATATACGAAAACAATGTTAGGTTTCGTACAGCAACATTCTTCATGAGTTTCTTCAATTAATATTTTAAAATAACACAGGTGTCTAACGTATGTAGGTTCTTGGAACATCCTGTATAACAACTAGCTGGCTGTGTTAGTCAATCCTACGTGAAATGTACATCTACGTTATTAAAACTCGTTCGCTGCCTTCTACAGAAAAAAGCGTTTCCATCTAGAGAAGGAAAATTAAAATTCCTCAAAACAACTACTTGTTGAGCCACACTGCAATTATTTTAAATTGCATTAGTCCGCTTGTTTGAAGCACAGTTGCGAAAGTAAAGTAGAACCATTAGCTGCAACACCATCGCCCCAATTTTCGAATCGAGGATATTAAATGCAATGTACCGATATAACGATAACAATATTTTATAATTGCACAATGGCCATTTTAACACTTGAATGGATACCGTTAGGGGGCCCGAATGTCTAAAAGAACTCATTAAAACGTAGTCACGTTCTATTTAATCTTGACGAGTTTAAAAATCAAATTTACATTTAAAAACCACCTTTGGTTAGTTCAATCATATTTAGGGTGAATAGGTTCGATTCTCGTTGCTCCACATGGAATATTATAATCTGAGTAGTTTGATCTACTCAGTACCCGCTAGAACTACTGAAAAACAAATAAGGCGAAGAAGGTTGTTTTTCAGTCAGAACTATTTTTTCTTTACCCAATTACAAACGTTGACAATTTTCTCTCTTGTCGAGAGAAGTCTGCTAAAGCAACTTTCTTGAATTTAATTATTCCCTCCGGAAAACTTTCCCTGTATCGCGATGCAAAAGTGAGAATTGCAACTTTTGGCCTGTTCCAGTCGGACGAGCGGGAAGAAGGGAAGCACGGAATGGAAGCGTTTTTGCCGAAGGCGTGGTGAATTTTGTCATGCAACAGTTGTTGCAACCAAGTAAAAATATTACGTATTCCAAGTGCAAAGCAGTCTGGCTAACTGTTAATAAAAGGCCCGTTATTTTAAAGCGAACTTTAAACGTCGTTACTGTCAACCACGGTTTGATCGCCGAGACAGAAAATGCCCGTAAATGGAGGATTAGCAACTGTACGACCGACGTTCCAGTTCTATGGGTTAGGAGTTCTGAGTTCACTAGGGATTCAGAGCTGCTGAGTGTGGCACTCAGATGATGATGAAAGAATTAGCAAGACATAAAAGCTCTGAATTATAAGGTTTGACATAAATCGATATATTCCAGCACCAGAAAATTATTACAAAGTAGATGTAGGCCAAGCCTAGTACCTATACCATAAAAATATTTATAGTTATAACAATTAAGTTGTTGCAAAGTGACCGTTAACAAATCCTGTTACTTTAAATGTTTTATCTTCCAATTGTTGTAAAGCGGAGGCTGCTAACCATAATAACTCTTTAAACTATTGCTTACCCAACAATTTACTACAAAGCAATCAGAAGTAATACCTGATTGTCTTACAAGATATTCAAAGCTGGTATTTTACAGCAAAGTTGTCACGAAGTGACCTGAAGCCAGGGCTGTTTTACCATAAAGTTGTTGCAAAGCGGAGAGAGCTAACCAAAATAAATACTCAATCTGATTGCTTGTCCAAAAGTCTATTAAAAAATAGTCATTAACTGATTGATTTGTCAACTATTTATTACAAAGGAGTTCTCAACCTTACAAAATATTTAAAGTAGGTGTTTTACCACAAAGTTGTTATAAATCAGAGACTGCTTACCATACTAAATTCACAAACTGATTGCTTTACCAGAAACTTATTACGAAGTAGTAATTAACTGATTGATTTACCAGATATTTATTACAAAGGAGGCATAGGCAAATGAACGATTGCTTTACCAGATATTATTACAAAGGAGGAATAGGCAAGCTTGCTTACTTTAAAAATGTATAATGTTGTTTCTTTACCACAAAGTTGTTACAAAGCAAAGGCTGCTAAGCATAATACATTCTCAAACTGACCAAAACCGTATTATGAAGTAGTGAGCGACTGATTACTTTACCAGATATTAATTACAAAAAAATCATAGGCAACCTTGCGAATCTTATAAAATATTTATGTTTGGTGTTTTACCAAGAGGTTATTGGAAAGTAGAGGCTAATCATAATAAAGTCTCAAACCGATTGCTTAATTAAAAACGTTTTACGAAGTAGTGAGCAACTGATTGCGTTAACCAAAATTTATTAGGAAGTAATGATTAACTGATGGCTTTATTTATTACAAAGGAGCCATAGGCAATCTTGCAAACCTGAAAAAGTATTTATAGTTGTATGTAGGTGTTTTACCAAGAAGTAATTGCAACGCAGAGGCTGCTAACAAAAATAAATACTGAAGCCGATTGCTGTACTAGAAACCAATTACAAAGTAGTCATCAACTGATTGCCTTATCGGATATTTATTACAATGGAGTAGAAGACAAGTTTGCTAACTTAAAAAAATATTTAAAGTTGGTGCTTTACCGCGAAGCTGTTGCAAACTGTAGGCTGTTAGCCATTTCAAAGTCTGCAAACTGATTGCTTTACCAACAATTTATTACAAAGTAGTAATCAACTTTACCAGACAATTATTACAGTCATAGGAAATCTTGCTTACTTCAAAAATATATAATATAAGTGTTTTGCCATAAAGTTGTTAAACTGTAATAAATCCGCAAACCAGTGCTTTACCTAAATGCATTACAAAGCAGTCCTGAACGATTGCTTTACCAGACAATTATTACAAAGGAGTCCTAGGCAAGCTTGCTTACTATAAAAATATATAGTGGTACGGTTTTACCATAAAGTTGTTTAAAGTGAGGGTTGCTACCTATAATAAATCCTCAAACCATTGCTGCCCCAAAAAATTATTACGAACTAGTGAACAACTGATTGCTTTACCAGACAATTATTACAAAGGAATCATAGGCAAATTTGCTTCTTATAAAAATATATAATGGTATTGTTTTATCACAAAGTTGTTTAAAGTGAGGATTGCTACCCATAATAAATCCTCAAACCATTGTTTTACCAAACATTTATTACGAACTAGTTATCAACTGGTTGCTTTACCAGACAATTATTACAAAGGAGTCACAGGGCAGCTTACAAACCTTAAAACATATTTATATTTGGTGTCCTACCAGTTATTACAAAGTAAAATCTGGTAGCAAAAATAAATCCTGTAATCGATTGGTTTACCAAAAATTAATTACAAAGTAGTCATCAACTGATTGCCTTATTAGATATTTATTACAACGGAGTCGAAGACAAGCTTGCTAAGTTAAAAAAATATTTAATGTTCGTGTTACACCACAAAGTTGTTGCAAACTGCAGGATGTTAAATTCTCCAAACTGATTGCCTTACCAGATATTTATTACAAAGAAGTTATAGGCAAGCTTGCTAACCTTATAAAATGTTTAATATTAGTGCTGTACCAAACAGTTTTTGTCAAGTGGAGGCTGCTAGATATAATAAATTCTCAAATTATTGCCTTAAGCATTTATTACAAAGTAGGAATCAACTGATTGCTTTATCATATATTTACTACAGGAGAGTCAGAAACGACCTTGTTAACCCTAAAAAATATTTTAAATTGGTGTTTACCAGAAAGTTGCTGCTAACCATAATAAATCATCAAACCGATTACTTTACCAGAAATATTTACAAAAGAATCATCAACTTTTGCTTTATCAGATTTATTACAATGTAGTGATCAACTGATTGGTTTACCAGATAGTTATTACAAAGAAGTCATAGAAGAGCCTAGTAACCTTAAAAAATATTTAAAATTGACGTTTCTCCTAAAAGTTGTTGAAAAGTGGAGGCTGCCAGCCACAATCAATTCGCAAGCCAATGGCTTTACCAGAAATATATTACAAAGTAGTCATCATCATCATCATCATCATCATCATCATCATCTGACATGGAGCTGACTTCATCAACTAATTACTTTATCAGATGTTTATTACAAGGAAGTCAGAAACGAATTTGTTAATCATAAAAATAAATAAACCTGGTGTTTTACCACACATTTGTTGCAAACTGGAGACTGCTAGAAAATAATCCTCAAACCGATTGCTTCATCAGCAATTTCATACAAAGCAGTCAACAACTGATTGCTTTATCAGACTTATTAGGAAGTAGATATTAACCGATTACAAATATTTATTACAAAGAAGTCATAGATAAACTTGGTATACGTAAAAAATAATTAAAATTGATGTTTTGCCACAAAGCTGTTGTAAAATGGTGGTAAGCTAATACTGACCACTATTAATAATAAATCCTCAAACCGATAGTTTTACCAGAAATTTATTAGAAAGTAGACATAGACCACGCTTCCTAACCTTCAAAAATATGTAAAGTAGGTATTTTACAACAAAGTAGTTGTAAGTCGAGGGCTACTAGCTACAATAAACCTTCAAACTGATTGTTTTACCATATGTTTCTTACAAAGTAGTCAGGTGAGATTAAAAAGGCATTGAAGATACAATTATTGGCCCAATTTGGGTAACCCAGGTCAAGGCTGCTCATCATACAAATGGTTGAGAAAATTACTAAAATACTGTGGTGGAAAGATTATCCTTTGTTCTTGATTGAAGAGGCGTTCAAGGTAAGTTTTGGAAATATATTAACGATAAAATTTTCAAAATTTAGCTACGTAGGTTTGCTTTATTTATTTTTTGTAATTGCAACAATACTAAAACTTAAGATAATACAAACAACAGTTAAATTTGCCTTAAGCCTCAGTATTGGAATAGAGTTCAGTGAATCACCGTCTGCTTCCGGTTACAGAATTATTTCGACTGCAATCTAATTAGCTCCGACGTTTTCATCAAAATCGGTGTTCCAAAGACTAAAATCGCGAAACAAAACAGCGTAGGTGAAACGAAACAGCATCGGATAAATCTGTGGGAAAATCCTTCAGCGCCATTATTTCCACTTAAACCTTTCATTGATGTATACAGCGCGTCGCAGAAAGCCGACTTGACCCCAAAAAACTGCCAAGTTCAATGACAATAAAAATCAGCGTCTGTGAAAAGTATCACGACAGCGGCGTTCATGCATAAATTTGGCTTAGGTGAATTGTGGGCCAAATTAAACGGCGTGACAAACGACGGATCTAACGGATACTGGCCGAAAAATTATCGAGAGGTATTGTTTCGAGTCCGACCGTGGTTTAATTAGAATTCACAAAGGAGCCTTCTGTTTATTTTCTTGTTTTGCCACCGGCGATCCCTTTGCCGACTTGGAATAACGTTTTCAAAGGATTTTTTTGTAAATAAGAATCGCAAGGGCAGTGGAATAAGGGAGCGGATTTTTATTAAAAATAAACACTGCTTAAGCAAACAA
>JABXWE010027271.1:0-32084 GCA_014611495.1 Limonius californicus | reverse complement strand
GTCACCAATGAGTGGTTCTTCTCACATGTCTTATGTATCAATGTTACAAAATTTGCTTGTTAGCCTTGCAGGCTAGTTGTAAATACGCAGTAAATAAATAAAGAAAAAAGTTGCTTGAAAAGTTGATCATTATTTCGCAAAATTGTACATGTCGATCAGAATCATCTTCATCGAACTTATGAACAGGTCGAATTTTAAAAGGATGATCGTGTTCTTTTCTCAGTAACCTGAGTATTGAACCCTAGCTGACATCATTTTCTGCTGCCACTCGCCAGGAAGCAGAGTTAGAATTTTCTTCCATTTGTAAAAGAATAGCTATTTCCTTATCTTCATTCATCACTTCAGATCGACCACTTTTTGGAAGATCTGTAATACTTATTTCCGTCTTCCTAAATTTTCTTTGAATTTAACTAATCGTTAGTAACATGATAGGTCGATGTGAATACTTCGTATTAAACATATCACACACTTCTTGCTGTGTTCTTGTAAGGTTTTCACACCAGAGATAAATTAAAATTTCTATGCGTTGTATGTCTGTTAAATAATCCGTAGCAGATTTTTTAACCTATTTTGTAATTTCTAGCAATGTTGTCGACGTCGATAACGAATATTTCTACACTACTGATACAATTTGTTGTTTCTAAACATCCAATGATTTATTTTTTGGGGACCGCGGTAGAGTAATGGTCGCAGCGCTTGGCTTCGGAGTTATTCTTCCAAAGTCGCTCAGGTTCGAATCCTGAGCACTGCACTTTCCCAGGGTGTTTGTGGTATCTGGGGCATGGGGTTTTTCAAGGGTGGGGAATGTTAGACCTGTGAATAGCACGAAATGTGCTGAGCCGGGATGGGAATCTTGGAGTTGCCTTTGGCAACGCCACGATTCTTTTAAAAATAAAATGATTTATTTTTTACAGATTTTCTTATGAGTGGTGTCAAAATGTTTACACTGTCATTTAGCGAATTGAAAGATCTATCCAAATTACGGAAAACATTAAAGAGTTGTTATTAAAAAAAAATCTGAACACAGGGATATTGGAAAATGATTTCGACATACAAATTTTCCAAAAAGAAAATTGATATGTTTCAGGATTGTTAAAAATTTAATTTAAAAATGTGTGGTCAACTTAACTGTCCTCAAACTAATTTTAATTTTGTTCAAAACAGAAAGATTAAAATGAATCAGGAATCGTAAGGGCGTTTCAGCTTTAACTTACAATCGAAATTTGATGAGGAGATTACTCCCGTTTCTATAAAATTAATGGTTGCTTAATTAGAATTTATCTAAACAGTTTGTTTCTTTAATCAAATTTCTAAGAAGGCCATTCAAACATATTTCAATTCAAATTATTTATAAAATTATGAAATGGAGTTAGACTTAATTTATTTTTTTTTAAGCTGCAACTTTAATTTAAAATTAACAAAACATCTATTTCAGTAGAATTCTCTTATTTGCTTTTAAACCGTAAATGTTAAAATTGATCAGTTCACTCTCATTTCTTAATCGCAATATTTGTTAACTCCCTAGAACATCGCTTTGGTTTTCTTCAGTAGATATAAATTCGTAATGACGTCGTTATTATAAGTGTAGGTTCTTTAGCGGTACCTCCTCGACTTTAAAAATACATTGAGGCTTAAGTGGATAAAGCCGCTAGTACACTTCTGAATTATGCAAATGTAGGAACTGACTACACCCCAAGTTTATGAGACCACTTCTTCACCTCCTTCGCCCGCCACCGGGCCCCGCCGACAATTTTCTTTATTGCTTTATATAAAGCCATTATTTACACACGCAGGTTTCCGGTACAATAGCGTGCCGAAATTACTTGCCGCGATATCCAAAAGAAACGCTGTTCCCGTTAGAGTGTGTGTTGAGTTATTGGGAGTGTTGGGTTGTTTGATCATTTCCGGTTATTATTTAAGCTCGTTAACTAAACTGTCACGATTGTAGTCGGCAGCAATATTGCTTATTATATGTGTCATTTCGAGATACTTTTGCACAATATAATCCATTATACCAATATTTAAAAAATTTAAGAGGTTTTAAAATTTATTGTTTTACCGCATATTTATAGTGCAGTTTATCAAGAGACAAACAGTAAGGGACTAGGGAAGATATAAAGGAAAATAGAGGATATCGCAAAAATCAGGAAAAGTAAGGATAGTAAGAAGAATAATACCAATAGAACAACTAGGAAAATAAGAATGCCTACGAGAATGAGAAAACAGATTCGTACAATAAGGCAAATGAGAAGAAATATTAGAATTATAAAGAGAGTAAGAAGAGGAGCGGAAGCAAAGCTAGAAAAGAAGAATTATAACAAAAACCGATAAAAAATATAATATCGATGATAATAGTAAAGATAAGAAAAGAGATATATACGGTAAGGACGATACAGAAGTAGCGGAAAACAAAAATATCAACGATAAAGAAACTACGGATATAGAGAATAATAGGAGTACATAGAGTAAGTAGAATAAGAAGACATGAAAAATGAAGACGATGTACAGAATACGAACTATAAAAATAAAAGAATTAGAGAAAATAAAATTATGTAATAAATAAAATGTAAGGAGAATGCTAGAAACTTGAGATGAAGATTACGAGATATACAAAGAAAAAAGAAAAGAAGTTACAATAACAATCCAAGAGGTTAAAAAGAAATCATGGGAGAAATTTGGACATAAAATGACAGAAAACTATAGAGAGAACCAAAAATTATTTTATGGTACACTAAAACAACTAAGGAAAAGAAAGGAATATAATATGCTAAATATAAAAGATAAGGCTGGAAATATAATAACGAAAGAAGATGAAATAATGGATCGATGGAGATAATATTTTGAAGAGAGAGAGCGGATGCCCAAAATCCAGAGGAGGAGGAAAAAGCAGAAAACGATGAACAAGAAATAGAAATTATAAGAGAAGAAGAAATAGAAGAGGCAAGAAGAAAGTTAAAACTAGGCAAAGCACCCGGACAAGACAAAATCACCCCGGAAATGGTAAAATACATGGGAAGAGAAGGAATAAACAAACTAATGGAACTAATGGACGATACATTAAAGAGTGCAAAAATACCGAAGGATTGGAAAACTGACATTATCCTATCTATATATAAGAAAGGGGACAAAAGAAACTGTAACAATTACAGAGGAATAACGCTCTCCAGTACCCAGGGAAGGTATTCGCAAGAATAAGAAAAAAGAATAAGAATCAAAGTAGAACCAACTTTGAAAGACACGCAATGTAGCTGTTGAAAAAACAGGAGTGCACAAGATCTCATATTCATAATCAAACAAACAAGTGAAAAATTAATAAATAAGAACAGAGATATACATATATGCTTCATCATCATCATCATCATCATCAATCCTGTCCCTCCTTCAGAAGCATAGGGCGTCATGTCATTCGACGATTCTTCGGCATTTCTTGGCGTTTCCGCCTATATGGTAACAGAGTTGCCAGCTCTGTACCATATGCTTCATAGATCTGGAAAAAGCGTTCGACAGAATACGAAGGGAAGACATTTGGGAAATACTACAAATAAGGGGCGTGAGTAAAAATACCACAGAAGTTATAAAAGGCATGTACAAAGGAAATACTAACAGAGTAAGAACAAATAACGAAGAATCCAAGGAATTTGAAACAATACAAGGAGTCAAACAGGGGTGTGTATTAAGCCCACTTCTATTCTCAACGGTACTAGATGGGGCTATAAAGAAAGCCAAGATAAAGATGAAGAAACTAACACTGGGATACTGGGCAAATGGGAAAAACACGGCTGACAGAACTGATGTTCGCAGATGACATGGCCTTGATGGCAGATACGAAGGAGAACTTACAATACAACCTTAAAGTCATAAAGGAAGAATTAAAGAAAATAAATATGAAAATGAATATCGGAAAAACAAAAACAATGATAATCGCAAATACAAAGAAAAACCATGAAATAAATCTGGACGGAAATAAAATTGAACTAGTGGAATATTTTAAATATTTAGGCACAATAATAGAAGAAAATGGGAAATTGAATAAGGAACTAAACGATAGAATGGGAAAAGTGGGAAGTATATTCAATAAAATGAAGACGACTTTTCTAGGAAAAAGACTAGTGCCGAAAAAGATAAAAACCGAAGTCGTGAAAAGAGTGGTCAGGCTACTAATCACATACAGCAGTGAGACATGGACACTAACAGAAAGACAAAAAACACGAATTAACGCAATGGAAATGAGATTTCTGAGAAAAATAGAAAATAAAACAAGGAAGAACAAAATAAGAAATGAAACTCAGATGGTTTGGACATGTGTGTAGAATGCCGGACGACAGACTTACAAAAACAGAGTTTGAAACGCGAGTGCCGGAAAAAAATAAAAAAGGAAGACCAAGAACAAGATGGATCAACAAAGTGAGAGAAGAAGCAGAGGAAAAAGGAATAACATGGGATGGAATACGTAATCTAACGCAAGACAGAAAACAGTGGAGACAAAAATACAAGACTAAACTCCACCAGCCTTACAGCTAAAGGTAGAAAAGCCTAGGACTAAGTAAGTAAGATTGTCAAAGATGTTCCTATGCCAACCGGGACCGACTGCTTTACATGCCTTCCAAATAATAACCTATAAATTTATCTATTTAGAAAAATATAAACATTTTCCTTTCTCTTCTAAGAATGAACGGGATACATATTGTTTTACATCGTTTTGTTGTTAACAGAGAAATTTATCCTGACATTATTGGACTTAACTTAAAGACAATTTAGACGCCTTGCACCTAGTTTAGTGAATCATTATTATTATGGAACTTTCACAGGCCTTGTAGACCTTGTAGTTTGTGCAATGCAAAACAGGGTCGTATTGGTGCATAACCGTACTTGACCTGCATGGTCTAAGGTTTATGCGTGTTGAATCTTGTTACTCCTCTAGTGCGACAACAACACGAGGAGTGTTATTAATTTGATCCCCAATAGCAAACAGAGACCGGGACCCTGTACCGACCTACAAGGCAAATACAAAATAAGAAATAAGCATAATAATAATGAGAAGAACTGAAGTAGCAGAATATAGAACATATGAAGCATGATACAATAATAAAATGAAATGAATGAATAGGGAAAACATAAGATACTTAAAGTGAAGGAGAGGATAAAAAAACCATCGATGATAAAGATAATCAGAAGAACGGGAAGAATAAATAAATCTATAAGAATATTAGGAGAAGACGAATGAGGTCGTAATGGGACGTTTCGGCGGCACCAAACCGGCGCGCCGGTGCACTGTGCACAGTATGTAAAAATGGTAGAGCCTCGGAAAACAGTCTATAACATCCAAAGTATTGGGAATATTTTGATAATTTTTATTTTAAATAAAAGAGAAGTAATATGGCTATTTATATAATAAGTATAATTTACAGTACTAATTATAATACATTTTAAACAAAGAATAATAGTTATTATATATTTGCAGTAATTAATTTAATCACCGCTAATTAACGTGCGCGCCTCTTCACTCATTTCTAAAATTGTTTTGGGGGGTTGTTTCCTCATACTTGAAATTAATGGATCAGAATTAATAAATAACATATGCATAATATCCTCATTCTTTGCTGATCTACTGCATTTGTGGGAATAGGAAAGCCTGTACCTCTTGTAGTCTTTATTGCGCGCCTGCTGTGCTTCTTCTGAGAGTAGTCCAATCGGTAGCAGTGCAGCTGCAATAATTTGATCTCCATGTAGGAGGACTTTGTGGACTGTCACTGCCATGTAGTACCAATAATTGTAGTTGTCAACAAAGTATTGTGCTGTATCGTATGCATATTGACCAAATTTGTTTACGTCAATTGATGCACCAGATGTAATAGTCTCCAAAATGACCGAAAAGCGTCGAATCAGTTCTACATTAACCCCAGTAATCTCGGAAGTTACTTCAGGATCTAAAAAAAAACGACGGGAAGTGTCGCCGTCGTTTGATGTGCCAGCTCCTTGTTTTACAACATTGACGTAGAGGCCTAACCGATTTCGAAACTCGGTTTCAATTCTCTTCTTATTTGCTTCTTTTTTAGGTCTTGTCTGCTCAGTGGTTGACCATTTTTTGAATGATAAGTTATACCCTATATGTAGAATACATTCCATAAATATTATTCTCGCGTGCAGTGGTGACATGCCCAGTTTGTAAGTGTCTTCTTTCTTCGGCTTCGGCGCGACGTATTTGGGCCAGACGATTCGGCACGATGACGTTTCGACGCAAAGACGATTCTACACGAAAAATATTCGACGCGAAGACAATTCAGCTCGACGACACTTCAGCGCGAAGGTGTTTATATCCAAACATAAATTTTTACATAACGCAAGGTGTGTCACATGTTTTGAAGCGTTTAGAAATAGGTATTTCAAACGATAAAAGCTTGTTATACAAGATTGGTGTATCTATGTAAGTAGTTGTTGGAAACAGTAGCGTAGTGAATATAAGTAGCTATATGCGTAGATAGTGTGTGTGACATTATTAATCCATTATCCCTTAGAAATCATTCGGAAGGTAGTCAGTCGGCATAGGTTACATCGTAAATGTGCCTACGCCGAACTATTATTATTATAAATGCAATATTAATGCCAGGACGGCATCGACTAACTCTTACGCGGGGGTGTGAACACTAATGATACTCTACCCTTCGCATGTGGGGTTGAGAGGGCACGCCCCCCCCTCCGGTGAATAACAGAGAGACTGGTTGGACATAATCCAATTGTCTGGTTCCCTCTGGAGTATTGGTGCACTAGCAGATATGCATATGAATGATTGCGACCACAGCAGCTAGCCGGCAGATGAGCATCCGTATCCTGTTCGAATCTCAACCCAGGGGCAGAAGGCTGGCTCCCGGTGAGTACAACTGCCCAATATTTATTGACAGATCAGTAAGTCTGTGTTTTATTATCTGTTACATGTCAACTGCCTGTCGCCGCCAGTGAGTTCTAATCGCATCCGCTGTTTGTTTACCCAGGAACTGCATAAATGAAATGCAGAAGAAGATCCATATTTAAATTAAAAATGCAGAAGTTTCTATTCGCCCTCCGTAAGGTCGACCCTAACAATATGTTAGATTTCTATTCAGTATTCATGTCATTACGGGATTAATGATTCTGTAGATATTCTAAATGGTCAATATTAAAATATTCTAAGAAATTCTTAAACAGAAAATATTTTCAAACACGCATACTAAAGCGGCCTAACAGCAGGATTGTGTTGTATTTATTTATGTAAAATTTTGATAATAAATGAAACAATGTTAATGTACATTTTCATATTTGCAATAAATTGAGATAATTTTGTATACCTAATTATTTATCACTGTATGATCTAATTGTAAAAGTAAACTCATAAAATCTGTACAATCGCACCGAAAAGTCTTCGTGCCAAACCGTCTCCGAAGGGGCTCGCGCCGAAAGGGCTGAGCCGAATCGATCACAGCGAATCGATTGCGCCGAGACGTCATAGACCGTATAAGGTTGTTAAAAAAATATGGACAATGAGTAAAATATTAATAGCTGCGTGATAAAGAATGAATGTTACAATAGAGAAGCAAAAGAGAATAAGCTGAGTATTAAAAATGGGGAAAATAAGCAATATAAGAATAATAAAGAGAAGTGAAAAAGAACTAACAAATAGCCTCTTATTTAGATCCAATGCTCTACTTACAAGTTTCCTTATTCCAATTACTGTTTTTATTTATAAATATTATTAGCTCTGCTCAATCCCCTTATTATCCTGACTATTATCCTGAATCTTATTACCATTTTCTATATGTTGTTATTATTCCCCTTCTATTATATTCACTATTATTCTTCTTGCTCTTCTTATCATATCTTTTCCTCTCGCCATCCTCTTTGTTAGTATTTTTCTCGTACTGTACTCTTCATTCCGTTTATATTTAATACTGTTCCTCCTATTGTGCTTAATTTTCTGCTCATTCTAATCGTCAATGAATCATAGTGGTTTCCAAATTGCTACTCATATTTCTCACGGTTTATCATCTTCCTCCCCAAGTTTCAAAACTCAGCCCACACCTTTCAGAAATATAAAACGAAACTATCTTTTTCGGCCTATGTCTTCATTTATGTCAACTTTTTCCAAACATCCTGTAAAATTTCGTTTTTTTGACAACAATAATATAAATTTTAAATTGAAGGTAGGTAAGTTCCAGTTGTTTAATCGCAGACTCAATGCCTAGCGGGCGGCCAACCCAGTCGTTTTAAATAATTAGGTACTTGCGTTCGATATAACAAGGAGTAATAATACGGTTGTCTAAAGCTTGATGCCGTGACCCGCGACATGGGATGTAAAGCCTCACGATTATTATTATTAAGTTTCATTTATCTAGAAACTAAAATCAGACTAAAGGCGCTTTACGCATGCTATGAGAGTAAAACCGAAAAAAGACGCACAAATACAAGCTGTTCATTACATTTCAAATAATAAATTTAAAAACCCAAATTACAACCCATTTAGGATCTCAATGACGCGTATATTGTGCATTTTTGTTCGCGTGAAGTTATAGCATCTGTCACATATAAAATGTTTTCCGGGGCCATCGATTGTCCGCAGGTTATTCATGAACTCTTTCAATTTAACCACTCCCTGCAAATAAAAATTGCGTGTCGATCAATCTCCGCAGAACGGTGGCCCAAAATTCTCCTGATACATCTTTCAGAGCCCTCCAATAAATACCACTTTTGTTTGCATGATACCGATTGCTTCCGTCTATATTCCACGAAATCCAAGACAACACCGCACAGGTTAATTACCCGAAATCCATCAGATCGAAACATCAAAGTGCGCCCGGAAAATACGAGCGACAGGAAATAAGCGCGTATTCAAATCCGCATTCCATTAACTGTTCTTAGGGTGTGGAGGAAACCCGAAGCTCGGGGATAAACGGCATGTGATGGGAGAGATTTAAAGTGGTTTTAGGGAACGCCGGAAGGATGTGGGGTTCAGGTGAGTGAGATGGAACAGCGCGGCCCCCCGAGAGCCAGGAGCCACTCTCAATCAGGGAACATCTCATCGATCACAGCCATTGTCTAGGCACTCTTGATAAGAGGAGATGCGCTTACCGTGTTACACTGTATCGATGGTTGTTTTTTGACCTAAAAACCGTATTAATTTTTTCTTCTACCTCGAAAAATTGACTTTGCAGTGCGGTACACGTATTTGTCAAAAGAGGAGATTTTTAGGTAGACGTGTAGTGGATAGAGGAAAATTGAGATTGTTTGAATAAAACATCGTATGTTCTTCCAAAAACCGTAAATCAATGCTAACTCTACTCTAACTAACCTATATATAAACTGAGCTAAGACTCGGGAAATCAAACAAACAGACAGACATAAACGCTTTTGCAATGCATATTTGAATAAGAACTTTAAAAGCTGCATAGAACAGCGTACTAACATCTAACAGTCTTTAACTTTGTCTACTCTGATATAATCTTCTCTCTTGGACCACAATGGAAATATTACTGAAATACACTCGACGAAACACTAAATTGAAATCACCAAAAAAGCACTGGAAAAAAAAGTCAGATGATGCAACCCGCTTAATAACAAGCTGAGGAGATTTTGAGCTGCAGAAATTCTTACCATATTTAATGAAGAGGGAATAGATTTTAATACAAAACTTAAGAAAGTGTCTCTAGAACATCGTGAACACAAAGAAAGGTCGAAAAAGGTCACTTAATTTCACTCTAAAGATGTCTCCCCTGGAATGCAATAATTAAACTCGCAAATGGGCATAACATTATAGACAATACGTTCCTTCGTAATTCGAGATAATGTCGAGCAGAATAACTAGAACTAGAAAGAAGAAAATAAGTAGGCAAAGCAGAGTAAGTAGAATAAATAAAACAATAGGGAGAATAAGGTGAACAACAAGAAAACTAAAAATTATATAAGGAGAAAAGGAAGAAGACTAAGGTTATAAAAATAACAATAAAAAAATCCCCAAAACAGTATACAATAGCAAAAAGAAAATACAGGGGGGGGGTTCAAATTTAAAAAGAAATGTTTAAATTAAAACACCATCTGCTTAAAATTCAAAAAATGAAATTAATTAAAGATTGGCCGTGACTCTTGCAAACATATCCATAGCAACTGTTTCTCTATAATATTATTTTGACAGTCACAGTTACGATGTCAGAAAGTTCTGTTTACTGTAACTTGGAATAACGCATAATAATCAAATGAAGACGTGAATTCGACTGAAATTCTTGCAAGTTGCGAGCACAATACGGATACCAATGTCTTTTAAAGGTGTAGAAAATGAGTCTCGTGTACTATGAGCTGCAACTTCGGATAATCCTGAATATGAAGTAAAAGTTAATGTCTGCATTCAGACGGGTAACAGTGAAATTTCTGAAAATTTACACACTAGTGCCGGAAGTATTGAAAATATCATAAACATTAGGTGGATTTCGGGCCTGTTAATCAAATACAAAACGTTGAATCGTTTGAAAATCGATTCTTCTTTACCGCAAAGATATGAGAGAGAAGGAAATACATTTTTAGAGCAAAACGTGTAAGCATTCAGTGATGTGACATCATATCTCCAAAGCCAAAGAATGCAAAAACTGTGTTAAGAAGTGGTAACGTGATCAAAACATTTTTTGGTATTCTCAAGAGGTGCTCTTTGTTGATGTCCTTACAGCACGCCGTGCAACAAATGCAGAATAATACTAAACTCTTTTACGCTATAAAGTTAAGTAGGCGATCAGGAACAAACGTAAGTGAAGATAAAGTTCCGTTTGCTTTCTCCAAGATATTGCTCGCCCTCATATCGCTGCAAGAACAATTGAAGCTACGAACATACTTCAGTGGGATCTTCCTTCGCATGCAGCATGCAATCCCGATCTTGCTCCCTCTTATTTATATTTTGGTGGCTCACTAAAAGAATTTTTAGCGGACAAAAAATATAAGTCAAATAATGACTTATCGAAGCTGTTCAAGAGTGGTTTGGAGTACTTCGCCAGGCAGGAAGACTACATCGAAAAGTAATACAGTTTTAATAGGTATAATATATTGTAATATCCTTTTTATATATAAATTGCTGTGTAAATTCGAACACTCCTTATAGAATGGAAAACTTACAGGTAGTAAGAAAAATAATTAGCAATTCGAAGAATATTGACTAATCAAAACAAGTTTAAAGAATATGGAAAACGTGTTACTTTAATAATTTTTTGATTTAGTCGTAAAGTCGATAGAGAATAATTGGGTATGAAAGCCAATACAAAGAAATACTTTTGAGCGCCACTAAATTTATTAATTGCTTAACGAATGAACTCAACGCCGCCGCAAACACCAAATTGAGGCTACGACACAGAAAATTAACCTAAGTTTGAAAAATGTATGCAGTTTGGTCTATACATATATCTACATATTTGGTAATCAATGATACTACAGTATAACATCGTAAAGGGAAAACAATTAAATAAATTAAAGGACAAAACACCGAGGGCTACAGACCGCAGTAAATATTTTGCAGGTACCAATAATATTCAACCAATGGTAAGCAAGATCTATAAATGTAACAGCTACAGTTACTAAGGCAGGTCGCAGCAACCTTTATAAATACCATTACGTGGATGGTATATATTTGAGAAAAAACGTATCGCTTAGTTCTTTTTTGGTCATTGGATTACTCTAGATGTTGGCCCTTATTTTTTTTCTTTAACCTTCTGAGAGCTTCGTATTTCTTTCATAGCCCTCTTTTTTAAGGTATTTATCGTATTGTCTTGACTAAATTTTGCTCTTGCTGTGACTACTTATTCTTCTTGTGCACATTATCCTAGATACTGGTCACTAGCGTTATAATTCACAGCTTATCCTCATTTTTGTTCTTATTCTTCTAATAACGCTCTCTCTATTTACAGTCCTCTTTACTCTTTCTATTCTCATTACTACAGAGTGTCGCAAAATTGAGTTTTTCGTATTGACGGAAACATTTCTCATGTCAAATCATTTTTTCTGTCAAATTTCAAATATAGAGCTTCGTCCATTTGAAAAACATTGAATTTTCTTATCAAAGTCCACTTTCATGCCAATTCTACGACACGCGTACAAGTATTGACCTGCTTATTCGTTGTTGATTAATAAAGCGTTTACGCATTGATTTACCTACTGGTTTGCACATTCGATAGTCGTGTATACACTATTAAAGATTTATTAAGAAATTCCATTAACTGCACTAATTTCATTTTAAGGTACTACAGATTTACAAACTCGTGTTAATTCCGTGCTAAAATAGTGAACAGTGAATGGGGACGGAAAAATCCGAATAAATTTAGTGTTAAGTAGTTAATTTTGAATGGCAATATGTACTATCGTGACTGTGTTAATTTAATTTGATAAAGAATGTGCTTGTTAAACAGCTAAATTGAATGACTAGACAGGTTTTCGCAACAACAGTTCATGAGCCGACAGGAGAGTCAATAAAATGCACCAAAATACAAAACAGTATCTGCAGAACGAAACTAAATACTAAATAAGCTAAATTACAATAACAGCGTCTGTCACTTTTGGAGAAGCGTGTTCAACAGCATTGTAAAGTTTGTACTTTAATTATTTAAACACATTTCAGTAAATAGTGTATTTGGAATTTCAATGACATTGACGTTTGGATAATTTTAAATTAACCATTTGCCTAACAGTGTAGCAGAAATTTTCGGAACTTGCATGATGTGTAGAACATTTTAAAAATAATACATACAATTTTGAAAAATAAAGAAGAAAAGAGAAATGGAGAGAGTGACGTAAAATGGCAAAGACAAAATAAAAATAAAAGAATTTAAAACTGAAAACTAAAAAGACCAATAAACAAAAACAAACGACAGGAAATGTAAAATTGAAAATGTAGGACAAGATTCGGAAAGAGTAATAAAAAAAAGGAAAACGTAAAAAGGCAGTCATATGAAAATTATGGAGGAATAAAAACATAAATAAACGAAAAGTTGCAGAAATACAGATATGCAAAAAATACGCGAAAAACAGATAGTACGGAAAAAAACAACAAACGCAAAAAATGCGTAAAATATATTTTTGACAGATAGAATTACACATATAAGAAGAGGGACGACAGATAGAATCAACAGTAACAGAAAATTTATAAGAAGGTGCAAAGACAGAGGTTCGAAAGATAATGAGAGAGTAATAAAGAGAAAATATTAAAGTGAACAAATAATAAAAAACATAGATGAATAAATGAGAAAAAGAAAGACTGGAACAAGAAAGTACAAGTAGGAAGTACAACAACGAAGAGAGCTAGATATCTGAAACGCTGTGTGTTGAAAATTAATTTGGGAAGACTAATACCATTACACAAGATTAAATAAACAACATGAGTTGCATAGAAAGTACATACACAACATAATAAAGAGAAAGGAACTTGTACAATAGGATGACAGATAGGGAGGCTAAGAAGGTAATCGAAAGAGTGTTAAAAATAGGGTAGATAAGAGTGAGAGAGATTTGAAAAAAAAGGGGGGGGGTTGAGAAAAACGAGAGAATGGCTAACAAGTAAAAATATTTGAAAATCAGACACATTGAATTTCAAGATTAGAACGAAAACAAAGGTGGAAGCCATAAAGAGGAAACGCTAGAGATCTAAAAATAGAGGCAAAAGTTTAAAAAAAATAGAGATGAGCAGCTAGATTAAAATTGAAATAAATGATACATCGAGGAATAGTGATAGCAAAAAACAGATGAAGCATGAAGCAGAACTAGAAATATTCTAAAAAATAAAAAAGAAAACAGTGTAAGATAGATGAACAAACAGACAAATAAATTGCATTTTTATTTTATAATTGTAACTTTTCTTTATGCTTTTATGCTTCAGATGAGAAACATCATCACATCTAAAACTTTAGGTGTTATGACCTTAATCAGCCATAATATTGGTATGTCATGCATTACCGAAACACTAATTCAACACTTTGCTATACCAGAATATAATCCTAAAAACTAGTTTATAATAAACAAATAACAGATATTAAAAAAAAACTAAGTATTAAAATTATTTTGTAGTAGTGGGGCAGTATATTTTTCTCGTTCCCTGAATTGCAAGAAGACTGAGAATGCAGACCAAATAATCAAACGGATAACGCCACGACTGTTGGCTCTACTTTGCCCACCTACACGCAATTTATTTTTCTGCACCACACATTACCCACATCGTATAAATCACCAACTAAACATCCTAAATATGATTCTACGCAATAACAGTACACTCACTACCTTACAAACAACTACAGAAAAAAAAAACAGAAAGAGGAAAGTTGAGATGACCCTCGGCACTTACAGTATAAATACCTACAGAAGATATATAAAACGAAGATGGTTGGATGTTGGTAGCAACTAGAAGAATACTTTTAACCTATTCAGTAAAAGTTTACATAACTGCTATCTGCACATAGAAAACACGTTGCATTAAGTACACCAAGCTCTATTGGTATTGCACCAACTACATTGATAAATATATCCAAATGAGATGAATATACCACGTTAACAAGAACCTGAAATTGACTGAATTTCAAGTATTATCTTGAAAAAGTAAGGAGTGAGAGGACTCAGAGGTAAGGCTTTGGATGTAATAGTCTAAATGCTTTAGGGTTTGAATTACATATGTGGGAGCAGAAAAGTTACCAAGCAATAGAAAAAACCAAAATTACAAAGCAAAAAACAACTATTGTTGTTAATTAATATATTTTAATTTTAATTTGAATTTGATGGGAAGAGGCATTTATTTATCCTGTATTAGTTTGCGTCATTATGGAAACAAATAGTAGGTAGTAAATTGAATTGCCTACATTTCGGCACTTCTTAAAGAATCTCTGAGAAGCTCTATCCCTGAAAGGAAATACTTTGACCATACGTTTATTAACAAAAAATGTTAGTTTACATGTATAGTTTAAGCCCTAGAAGTTTGTCCCTGCAGTTCATTAACACCCTGTATATAGTTATTAGTGAAAACTGTTGGTAGTGCTTTCTTCTTTGCAAAGCGCTTCGATTTGAGAAAATAGAATTAGCCGTATTTCCAAGAAATAAAGCAACCTTCTGTTATTTAATAGCTAATTGTAATTATTTTGTGAACTCAGCCGATATTGCCCACGCAGTTCTTTTTTATCCTATCGTAAATATAGCGACCAGTAGCGTCCTGAGCTGAAACAATTCACGAAACCCCCTTCTTTATATTTAGTTTCTAGCTAGGTCGACTCTGGTCATTATTTAATTATTTCTGCTTGTAACTGTATAAACATCTTTTTTAATGTATTATATACCTTTGTTTATAAATATATAACTTGGTGTTTTTGTGTATTTTCCTCTTCGGATGTAATTTGTAATAAATATTCGGATAAGGAGGAGTCACATTACAGTAGGTTTGCTGCCCGGTAAGGCGTTAGTTCTCTAAGTTTAGACGACTTGAAAGGGTGACCACCACTTATTTTTACTAACCGTGTAAACGTAATGATCGAGACTTTCTTTCTGTAAGCTTTTTTCCCTAACCCTCCCTCCTCCCTGTGCTAGCCAAAGAGTGCTGTCCATCGGTTTGCTGCGGTCTGGCGAAAGCAACTCTGAAACCTCTCGAAACAGGGTGTTAATAATTTGAAGCGTACTTAGACAAAGTGCTATGGAAATTACATATAAAGAAAATATTATGCGAATACATTCAGTGCTAAGCTAACTATATTCCATAATAAACTAAAAATCTCCATTGAATCGAATGCTCCTTATGTATTTACACATAAATTTTATAGCAACAATGACCTACACCTGGCCAGTATGGGGAACGGCGGGAACGGACATCAAAAATTACAAAAAATGCAGGTAATTCGAAAGCAAGTTCTTCTTTAATAACGACCCATAGTTTGCAGTACTCAATTACGCATTGAGCTGTACATCCCTACTATATGAACATTTATTAAAAAACGCGTTAAAACGTTTTACAAGAAACTAAGTAAATATCGAGGTGCTGCCAGTTCTTCACTAGACTTTAAACAAATTCACGAACGATTAAACCGCAAACTGGGCCAACATCTGAGCTCAACCGATAACAAACAACTTGGCGAATGGAACTAACCTCTCCACATTAATATTACGTGAATAGTGTAATCAGCGTGAATAATGTACACCTGTGAAAAATTATAATGGTAAGAAGAGAAGGCTTTTATTTTCGATAACTATACACATAGCTTTTCTGTTATTTAGCAACACCAAATATTTACACACAATCCGGAAACCCTTGATGAAATATCGATATTACATATGAAGAGGTTACATCGGAAATTAAAGTAGAAACTTCAGTGTTAAAGGCGATATGTTATTTACGCAGATATTCCAAAAAGTCGAAATTAGGCTTTACACTTTACACTAAAAATATCGACTTTAATCTTTTACACTGCGCCCTACGGAGCCTTCGTAAAAATGCACCCTCGAACGAACTTCAAAAATTTCCCATCTATCTAAATTTTTCCAGGAAATAACGATGGCAATTTCCTCATCCCTTTTTCCTCGTCTGAATTAAGCGGTCATTAGAATATGATAAATGACATCACACTTGTCTTGTCATTTCGATAAAAGGCTGTCGTGTACACTTGCGCGTCTAGGGCGGCATACATCATCGTCCCTTATAAATTTGCAAACATCGCGCCGGAAAGATTCCGGAAAATATAAATACCCATTCCGAATAATGGAATGGACTCTTCGTAGCTCAATGGTGCAGAAATGTATCGACTAGATTAGCATTCGAGCAGCTTCCTTCGTGTCTCTTCAATTCGGAAACGGCCCAAGTTGGACACGTAATTAACACTTTTCTTTGCTTTTCCACCGCTGTCTCCCGACTGACGAGAAAAGGTAATGTGTGGTAATAATTCACGCTTTCTTGCTCCCCTTCTGTTTTGTTAGGAGTGTAAAAGCGCGTGTTTATTTATGGAGAAGTCGCAAAGGACGTGTTTTTGTAAATTAATACGAGAAGTGACTTTTTCACAAGATTTCCGCGAAACTACGTGTTGGATGTTTGATAGCAGCTTTTTTTTAGAAGAGGTTCTTAATCATATTAGCTCGTGGAAAATTGTTATGGATTAGACAACCTTATAAGCAATCAGGGATAATATCTAAATGTAAAAGTTGCAACGAATTGCATTAATGTGAGGGTTGCCTTTTATATTTCGGGATTAGAGAACAAAGACAAATATTTATCATCGAAAATGGCTTTATTATTTTTCAAAATATTCTCCATGAAGATCAACACACTTTTGCATGCGTGTGAACCAATTTTCGAAGCATATTTTCCACTCCGATTGAGGTATCTGCAAAACATGCATTTTGAACGCATCAACCGCTTCTTCAGGTGTCGAAAAACGTTGACCTCGCAATTTATTTTTGATGTTCGGAAATAAAGTCATTGGGTACCAAATCAGGTCTATACGGCGGATGACTCATCAAATCGACGTTTTGAGTGCTCAAAAAGTCACTTGTTCGAGCCGATGTGTGAGAGCTCGCATTGTCGTGGTGGAAAATGATCCGTCTTCGGCGGTTGATTTTCCTATTTCTCCGAAGACTTGTGGCAAACATATGGTTGTGTACCATTCAGAATTGATCGTTTTACGTTGCACTAATGGTACGGTTGAGACATCTCCAGTTTTTCCGAAAAAAACAGGCGACCTTTTGCTTCGAAGTGCTTCGAGCACGAACGGCCTTTGTTGGGTTTGACTCGCCTTGGAAAACCTATACAGTCGACTCTTGTTTACTTTCAGGCTCATACGCGTAGATGCACGATTCGTCACCTGTCACAACGTCATACACATGTTTTGAAGCACCGCGATCAAATTTTTTGAGCATTTCTTGCGACCAATTGACACGATCTTGTTTTTGAGCGATTGTCAAATTATGTGGGATCCAACGCGAACAAATCGTTTTTACGGCCAAATGTTCATGCACTATTGCATGTATGCTGGTCCCACTAATGTCCAAGGATACCTCAATCTCACGATAAGTCACATGACGATCTTGCAGTATCAGTTCACGCACCATATCAATGTTTTTCGGAAAAACAACCGATCTTGGACGACCTTCACGAAATTCGTCGTTGAGCGAACTACGACCACGATTGAATTCGGTAAACCATCGATAAACACTGGTCCTTGATGGTGCTTCATCGCCAAAAATCGAATTAAGTTTATCGATGCCCTGTTGTTGAGTTAATCAACGGCGAAAATTGTAAAAAATAATCGCACGAAAACGTTCACGATTTAATTCCATTATTTGGCCGATATGAATTTTTCAAGTTA
Organism: Limonius californicus; assembly: GCA_014611495.1. Classification (NCBI taxonomy): domain Eukaryota; kingdom Metazoa; phylum Arthropoda; class Insecta; order Coleoptera; family Elateridae; genus Limonius; species Limonius californicus. The sequence continues at coordinate 13,764 of JABXWE010027271.1, read as the reverse complement.
CTGTAAACAACACAAATAGCGCTCGTACGTCAAAACGTTCTGAATACGTATACCGTCAAAAATGTCAAACTTACGATAGAGACGTCAGTTGCCAGATGGCAGCACTAGGGTTGCCCAATCCCGAAATATAAAAGGCAACCCTTGTATTATCTGGGGGCTGTATCCAGATACGATTTGGAAAATGTTTCTCACATTTACAACTTAAGATTTTATTTCTCAGAAAACAATGCAAGACAGTTTTTTGTGTGGTAAAAAAAACAAGCCATCAATCAGATTTCGAAATTGCAAATATATTATGGATAAAAAAATATTTAGGCATGCTGTATATTTGTTAGGAAGTGATTACCCATATATGAAATTCATTAAAACTTTGCAATTTTATAAATGCGCGTGGAAAATTTGAGGTAAATATTCTGCGATCCACCCTAACATAAATAAATAAAATTGTTGTTGTTATTATCTACGCTTTTGCGCCTAAATTAATACCCTGATAAAATGTCCCTCCTTGGATAATCTGCTTTTTATCAAGTAAATTAAATCTAAAATTACTCTATAAATTGTTAAACAAAACTGGGTGATTTCCACAAACAAATAATTTCTTCTTATTCTCAAGGTTTTAATGTGCTGAAGAATAATATACAGCACTATTTGATCTTTCATTCCAAAGCTACAATGTAAGGGTTGAAGCATGAATTACAAAATGAACCTAAGACATAAGCAATCAAAAACATTTTACCAAACTATCTATGTTTCTTTATTTACATTTGAACAAACAAACAAGACCAATTGAAATCACGATTAAATAAAAATGAATTGCACTTCACTTCACTTCACCCACCTTTTTTCGGTACTTGCGTTCTTTTTTAAGTTGGTATTGCTGGTTGAAACTCCGTTGGCAGCCATAGGTAACTACACTGCGTTTGTTTGACATACACCTGTTTCAGATATAGTAAACCTTTAAAATCTCTAGGAAAATTCCAATTCACCGTTGTTATCTTGCTGTCGGGTAAGTAGAAAACTTTGGATAATTTATTAACAGTGTGTCTGTTTTTAGAATGGTTCCATACTATTGTTTGATCACTAAACCGTTGGACTTCATAAATATTACCTTGCATCTAAAATTCCAATTACCGGTAATTTTATATAAAATATTGTAGTTAAACGAAATTATTTTAAACTATACGTAGAAGTTTCTCATTTAAAAAAATTTTTATTGTGTATACATTCTATTGGTTGATGTTAAATAAATTAACTGTTTGAATCTTTTCAATCAAAAATCCAGATTTGATGTATCACACTCAATTGACATTTAGTTACGTCAAGCATAGCGAAGAACAAAACACGATTAAAAACAAAAGACATACACTGACGCCACGTAAGCAGAATTCCGATTCAATTTTCGAAAACCCTTTCCTTCTTTATATGCACGAATGTGGCCTTTAGAAATACTTTCAAATTCACGAAGAAACCAAAAATATCGTTTATGAGTAGTTCAATTAATTCCAACTTAACAATATTCGGCAATTTTACAAATCATGAAAACCTAAGCGAACGTAGTCTAAACAACTACCGATATACAATTATTATGTGCCGATCGTTATAAGGAAATGAACTCTCAACCAATATTCTGTGCGGGTCGTTTTAGCTATAGCTTAAATCTGTGACGCGCCTACTAATTTTCTATAACCAATCAGAAAATAAAACACAATTCCAAACTTAACTCTAAATTTTACAAATAACTTTTTGTATCTTAAAGTACTCTAAATCATTTTCTTATTCAACAAGAAATTACATGCATTTTGATAGCCCACAGGGATTTAATTAGATACATAATAAACGAACAAATACTTACCATTTATTAAAATTATGTAATTTTTTAATAAAATAAACAAGTGCATTATTTGTATTTTACGCTTCTGAAACTCGTAAAACCATGAATATTAATAACGTTTAATGAATCAAATATATTTCATATTTCGAAAAATAATACAAAGTACTTGGAAAACTAAAATTGTAGGCTACATCACAGGGTTTGTTTCTGTTCTGATATTCACAGAAATATTTTTGTAATCAGACCTGTATATTTTAGAATATTTTGAGCATTCCTCTGAATGTTGTCTACTGTTTCTTTTTAATGCTCAATTTTCTAATAAATTCTGACAAATATTTCTTAGAATCAAGACAATTTTCTTCTTTTGGTAACTAGCTCAAGAAATTTGTATAATATTTAGAGATCCAACAAGATGCTTAAAAATAAGAGTGAATCAGCGAACATTTAATTTGCTTAATTTTCTTTAAACCTTTAAACTGGGAAAATCTCTATTTTCGTTGAAAATTGTACAATAGCAAAGCATATAATTCTCAAGAAGCTTTTCAGATATTTATGAATTATATACACATTTCTGACTATTTCTTCCAATTCCCTGATTGCATCTTAGTAAATTTCATAATCTATATCATGCAAATGATTTTGCATAAACAGAAAGTGATCATTAGAAACCCCTCAATGGGCTAAAACATGTTTCCTCTAAACCAAAAACAGACAACTTCTGAAAATGTTCCCAGCTTGTTATCTCTGACACTAATAATATGTTCTCTGAAATAAATAAATTTTTATGTTGCATACAAGAAATGTCTAGGATTAAAATTTCCCAAGGGAGGGCACCCCGAAACTACGGCACAACAAAAATCCGCCAAGTTCTGTAAAACGGATTTACCCCTTTTCGTATTTACAATGTTAAACCTTTAAAATATATAAATTGCCTTAATTTATTAGCCACATTATCCAAGGGTAAAACGAGGAACTTGTGGAAAAGTAGCTCTTTCTCCGTGCCTAAATAAACAAAATGCCGGGTAAAAAACGAGATTCGCCCGGATACTTCTTCCTGTCTTCAGTATTTCGCCATTCTCTTTCAGAGCTGCCCATTGTATATAAGCGACGCTTCATAAACCCGCAGCAAATGATTAAAAATCGTCATTTATAGAATGCTGCGTAAGCTCTACCATTATATTTTGCGGTGCTTAGCATTAAATCGACTTAAAACAATTGTTTCGTTTTCTTTTGCTAAATGCTTCGTGAATTACGTTTTCAAATTTTATTGTTATATTTTTAAAAATTTTATTTGAAAAACGGAGTTAAATTCTCGTAAAGTTGTGTCAACAATTTAGACATCAAGCTTTAATAGCTGAGCAATAAATACTCTCATAATTATTATGCGTAACTATATATACTACTGCTTAGGTTAGTAATTGCATTATCTCATTGATAATGTATTAGCGTTGATTGAGATACTTCTTGGTCACCGGTGTTAGTAGGTTTTTCTTGGATATTTCAGTGACGTAATTAATCGCATGATTTCACTGATAATGTATTAGCGTTGATTGGGATACTTCTCAATCATCGGTGTTGGTAAGTAATTTATATCGAATATTGCAGTGACGTAACTTATTGCAGTGACGTAACTCGCGTTAGATATGAAGATATTTTTTTAGATTAATTCGTATAAGAAGTGGTGATTGTTATTCTCTTGAATTATAGTGACTCAACAATATCCTAATTAATGCATTTGCAAACATATCGTAAATATGTTATCATATATAAACAGTCCTAAAAAATATGTTAATGCGATGTAGATGTAGTACCTAGCTTAGTTTGGACTTTCTCATGAAAAGTATTTTGTTTTAAATGCCTCAGCCTTCTGATGTTAAATTTATTAACATATTTTATATGAATTATGCAATCTGTTAAGCAATCACTAAATTAAAGTTATCCAAGATAATTATTCAATACAAGGTGAGGCACAGAGACCTGATGATTTTCATATGTAATTAGGGTATTGATTGGTGAGGTAAGCAATGCCTCAACCGATACCATTTTAATAGCCATGTGGCAGTGGTCTGCTGAAAATCCAAGAGAACCCCATCCACATTATCTTCACAGTGCAGAAGTGACGGTCTATTGCGGAATAGAGCAGTTTGGAGTAATTGGCCATTATGTTTCTGAGGACGATACAGGCGCGGTAGTTACATTTACACCAAATCGTTACGTGGCAAAACTACTTAATTTCCCAGAATCACGGTTACGTCGTTGCAAAGCGACATGGACGCTGTGTGGTTCCAACAAGATGGGGCGACTTCCCTTGCGGCAAGAATATCAATAACTGTATTGCCTCAACTGTTTCCCGTGTGTCTAATCGGCGATGGCGATGTCCCTTGGCCTGCACATTCTCCGGACTTACCGTTTACGATTATGGCCTATTGAGTTACTTTAAAAGTAAAGTCTTTATCACAGAGCCGCTGAATATTGACAAAGTAGATCAACGTATACAGGACGAAATCGTTGCAATTCCAGAATAATTGTGATAGAGCGTAATGGGATATCTAGAAAGCAACATAGAAATACGTATGTGAAGCGAAAGAACGAATCTAAGTGGTTATATCTTACCCTATACATCCCATATATGCTAGAACAACTTAATTGAGACATGTTAAAGAAAAATAGGAAAATTCGTGTAAAGGAACGTTTCCTAGTACTCCAATTTTCCACTCAATCTTATATTCATATTTCTAGGATGTAACTGTTTGACACAATCTTTGTTTTGAATAATTTATCGAATAAATTGATATGTTTAATTAGCATCATCATCAACAGCCTTCTTCAACCCACTGCTGAGCATCAGCCTCTTCTCTGTAATGTGTTTCTCCTTGCCGCTAAAGTAGAAAGACAGTTTAACGTCGATTCCGAATGACAGAAATTTCAGGGAAAATTTTTAGTATTAAGATCCTACGGTTGCAAGTAAGATTGAGACATTGTGTGTGGTGGGTTGCAACACAAGATTTTTATAAATCTGCGTAGTAATGCTGAGATTTCGAACCCAAACCAGAAAGACGTTTTGTTCAGGAAGCGAGCGCTCTACCAACTGAACTACCACCACCTGCCTCTCAAGCTTGTAGAGCAAATTCATAATATCCGCTTCTAGATTGAATGATCAGCTACACGTTTTGTTTTGTTTCAATAGATTATTATTAAACAGTTTGTAGCTATTCCACTAATTGGAGAGTTGCGTGGGTACCGCTCTCGAGTGCGGACGTATATTGGGCGCTCTCGAGTAAAATTGCTTAGCGAGCCTTTTACAAATATTTTGGGTGCAAACTATCAAATGCGCAAGTCAAGTGCGTGTGTGTACGAACCTAGGACGAAAGCTAGGAGGAAACTCTAACGGATCTACCTGACGATCTATCAAAGGTGAAAGCACGCGACCGACAGAGAAACAACAGGACGGAGGGGAAAGCGAAAAACACAGGAAACGCAGTAAAAGATAAGTGAAGCTTAAGTAGTCTTTTGTAGGCTCTTGTAGTCGCTGGTAGTATTAGTAGTCAATAAACTAAAATAAAATTATATATAAAAAATGTATAAATAGAAATTAAAACCGAGGCCTTGCATAGCAAATGAATGTAAAACAGTACAAGCGGATAGGCTTCTAGGGACGCATTTCGGATAAAAACGACGAGGGTAGGATGCAGGTAGAACACATAGCAAGCCGTCGCAACCAAAAACTGAAATTCTTGTTATACGGCCATAAAAATTCAACCCGAGGATAATACTTCCAATTGGGGCCAACTGCCAGGAAAACATTTCTCGGCTGCAACTCCTGTTGGGGAAAAAATAGTCGCGTTTACTATTTTACCGGCGGGCTGTAGAGCTGATAGGGGTCAACTTAGGACGATTTAACAAAAGAGGCTAAAGCCAAAAATTAAAAAATATTCCATTCAATTGCAAAGTCGAATATGTCAGGGATATTTTAGGTCCAGGAAATTGCAACCTCTAAAAATAATATCCGACTGGTAAAATTTAATCTCAATTTTTCAATTTTTAATTATTTCAATGTAATTTAAGTTACTGCAATTTAATTCAGTGCGTAGATGCGGGTAGGCCAATTAGGGCAAATTTAGGTCTCGGTATCTGTAACTTCTACAAGTAAAGGAAAAACAATCTGAAACTATAATCTCCTTTAATATCTTTAATTCAATTTAAACGAATCTACCTTAACTAATTTAAAGCGTAGATTCGGGTAAGCCAAATTAGACAATCGAGGTTAAAGCACAATTCAGAATATTTCACAATTAACAGTAAAGCAGAATATATTAGGGATAATTTAGGTCTAGGCATCTGTAACATCTGCAGGTAACACATGAAGTGTACACTTTGATATCATTTAACGTTAATTGACTTAATCCCCTTTAATTTAATTTAATTAAATTTAGCGCGCAGATCCGGGAAGACAAATAAGAGACCGCAAATAACCGCGATTAGCATTATTGTGATTCGGAAAAACTTTTTTCTTATTCAGGGGTATTTTAGGCCTACCATCACAGGTGGTGGTCAAGTGGAACTGGTAATTAGAGAATGTGGGAAAAACATACACAAGAATCTACCCACTAGCGGAAGAATGCGATCAAGAATCGGCTGAAGAAGAACAGGCTAACGGAGAAGAAGAAGAAGAAAGAGCGTGAGGAAGGGGAAAACAAAGGAGAAGAACCGAAACATGCACCAGCGGGAAAGCAACCGATGGATATCTAGCGGTTAACTGCAGAGAGAAGGGTTAGGGAAAAGAAGGAAGTACAATCCAGATTCGAACCTCCAACTCAGTGGTAAAATAGTTGTAATTAGTGTGGTAAATATTAAGTCGTTAATTAGTCATTAAGAAACTAAGATACGGGAGTCTGTTACCTTATGACAATAGATAGATAAGGAAAATTAACAATGTAAAACTTGATACCACAGCTATTAGGTGCTAAGGCATAATCGCATAACGGACAGTTGACGAAGCTTGGGAGTAAATACTAAGTAGTTTAATAGCTATTAGGAAACTAAAATAGGTGTAATCTGTAACCTTAGAACAATAGATAGAAGTAAAATAAGAACAAAGTGAAACTTTGATACCAAACTTATTAGGCTCAAATGCATAATCGCATAACGGTCTCGGTTACGTACTCAAAACCCCCATTAATGCGTAGCTTACTAACTACCTGGTGTTGCAGCATCTGTGTCTTGCGGTATGCATTGCAGACATGCCAACGTTGTGCAATACCCCACCCGATCCCACCCTATCCATTAAATCCCTATCCACCTACTCGCATGGGGTGGACCTGGCGTAATCCAGGATTGACCTTCGAGTCGGCTCCATGTCAGATGATGATGATGATGATGATGTAGCTATTCCACTAATTGGATAGATATTCGAATATTTCATCATTTATTCAATAGTTAGTTGCATAATACTATACTCAATTACCGAAAAGCATTGGAATCCTTCGATGTTTGGTATTTATTACAGTATCGGTAAGTACATCAAATCTTATCTAACATATTGTTATATACGTTAATTCGTTCCAAGTTGCTGAAATTTTTTTGTTTTGTAATACTTTTAAACGATATTAAATAATAAAACCAAAGCGCACATACATAACATATGTAAGTGCAATTTGTTGTATGTATTTTATCGAAATAATTATAGTTTATTTCAGACTCTGCAGTTAAATTTGCACAATTTCGTTGAATTAAATACAGATCTTTGTTCATTAATTCACAACAGCAATGTCACAACCCCAAAAAATACCTTGCAACAGTGAAAGAAATGCGTCCACCAGAGAAGAGCTAAAGACACAGTTTACTCCAGAAAAACATTAGAACTTGTTATTTATTATTTAGTGGAAAAGCGACTTGATGATATTTTAATAGAATTTTCTAGTTGGGATTTCTAAGGTAACCAGAGCTAAACTCGCGTAGAGTATTAAAGTATTAATTTTAATAACGTCTGCACATATTAAGAAGGTTCATGCTAAAGAATTACAAGATAATTAAAAACTGACACAAAGTAAGTTAAGAGAAACTATTTAAATTAACATAAGGCACTAATAAGTTTAAGAGCATCAAAAGTCTCTAAATTAACATTTAAAGTACTGTACGAGAGTCTTCTGATTGTGAGGAAGTAACACTTCCTATTCGTAATACAGGAACTACATTTCCAATATACTACCTCCAGTAAGCATAAACCCAGATAAGTTTGTCTGTTCCGGTGCAAAATTACGGTGGAATTGTTTTCACTGCAGAGGTGCATGAGAGAAAGACGACCAGAATGAAGAAAGCATATAGAGAGGATGGACACTACCAGATTAGCCACAATTACTCAAAAACTCACCTCCAGAAGACCGGTGGTAAGACCTCTGGAAAAAAGGTATAAAAATTGCACATCCGGTTCACAGGACAACTACTAAGAGACAACTTAGACTAACCCTATCCTCAAATAAAAAGAAGAAGAAGAATTTGGTGCATTGAATATAAGCAAAATAACTTTATATTTACTATTATTATATTATGCGCCCACCCACAAGTCTCGTATTGCCCTTCAAAATATCAGTAAAATTGGCTGTGAAATTTTATTTGGGCCCATCTGATCATTATCCCTTTCCAAAACTCGAAAGGATGAAAATTTACGAAAAACGAGATGGTAATTGATGCTGTGGAGTGGAGTGATATGCAGAACAGGATAACATTTTTTTTACAGCATTATAATTACTTCTTTGATCGATGTATTAAATGTACAGAGTTGAAAGGGAATTACGTTGTATAAAATAGTATTATTTCGAAAATGTAGTCTCATACACATTATCAGTGCGTTATTTTTCGCACCTTATTAAGGAAAACTACATTAAAACGACTCCCTGGAGAATTTTTGTCATCCAAAACTAATCTGAAAGTCTGGAAATAAACTCGTAGATATTTTTCGAATACAATGCACGTAGCAACAGCTGAATAAGATTTAGATATCTCACTACAAAAGAACAGTCGGGGATATACCAGAAACATACCAGGACGTTATATTAAAATAAATGTTTGAGAGGCTATTCGGGGGATGCTTCATAGAAACAATACAACAAACTACAGGATTTTCCATGAGTTACACTCAGATACGCACTTTCTACAATAAAGATAACACCCAGAGAAATGCAAAAATATAATAATTCACAGGATATGCTGCTACCAAAAAAATACTATCGACAAAGACACTGATCAATAAAGCGTGGGGTACAGGATCCTACCGGAAGTAGCTAATTTGAACATTATTACTAGACTGGAAATTAAGCCCCTAAAATGCGGAAAAAATGCATGCAACATGCACTTAAATAATACTTAACTACATTTATTCAGATATTTTAACCTTTAAATAGAAAACTATAAGACACCAAACACTTTTCCAGAATGTACACTGTTCAGGTAGTACAATTGCATCAATACTTTCCGTAAAATAAAACCCTTTCTTTTCAAGTTTTTCTATAGAAGATGAAAGGCAAACAAATTATATTTTATATAAGTGTATTAATTTACAGTAGTTGGCAATAAATACTTGCACACACTCTCCACTTAAGAACCACGCAGGTGTATCACTAATCTTCTCAAAGTTTCTAGGAATATTCAAACAAGCAAACAAAGTGGATTGGAAAGTTTACTGAGAAATTATTTAGCTTTCAACCGACACTTTGTAAATTTTGTGAAATATGATTTTAAACATTCACTACTTCGGAGAAAACGCCTAATGTGCATTAAAAATCACTGCAAACAACCTAAATAATATTCATGTTTCATATGAACTATAAAACAAACAGCGAATATATTATACATATATGTGAATTAAAAAAACTCAGGCAAAACGCATTATCATGATGAGAAACACACAGAACCAAATTTTCAAAAATATATGGTTCCAAATATCGATATGCGCTTTGGGTTCTGTTCCAGTATTCAGTTATTATACAGGGTGGCCCCCCGAAAATGAATCAGGCGTGCTGTGTGACACTAAACCTGAATTTTCGAAAAATGCCCAAACATGTCAAATTCTTTTTGCAATGAGGATATGTAATACGGCTATTTCCATTCACCTACCTTCAGACCCAAACAAATGAGGTATCAAAACACGGTAGAGTTTTTATTTTTAGATTCCGAGCGTTAGTCTCCGCGGAAATGCAGTCCAAAGTTTCCGGTTAGTAAATGTTCGAACTGACCATCAGCAGAGTCCATACAGTGATAAAGGTTCTGTTACAAGTTCGTCGGACATTCTGAAGCCATACACATTGTAATATTCTATAAGAAGTATTAAGTAGTTATCAAGGTATATTCCAGTTGCTGCAGTTATTTATCACTCTGGAATTAAATCTCCTTATGACTTTCTTAAAGTTTTTCGAACTTGGTAAAAGTGAGTATTTGAATTGCTTGACAAAGTCAATAATTAAAATGATCTAACTATCATTACATTAGAATTTGTGTGGTATATCTAAAAAATATCATTATTCAGTTTAATTAAAAATTCTGGTAAAACGATGTTCGATGTATTTAAAGAAATGTACATTATACACACCATTCTACTTTTTTCATACTAAAAATGTACTTACAATAGCTGCATAAAATAAACTCTGAAAGATTTTTCGCCTACAAATTTTATTTTAAATGTAAGCAGCTAAATAAAATAGAGGAGAAGGGTCAAATTTCTTTACTATTCAATTATTTTGAAACTATCTTCACAAACTGCGAATCTAACTTAGCTACAACAACAACAATTACAATGTAATAAGATAATATAAAAACAGCAAAAAGATATTTAGAATATATTTAAAACGCAGATACTAAAATATAAGTTACCTTCACAAATGGGCACAGCAAATTTGCTTAGGCCAATTACTAAGGAAACCATAACTGCTGACAGATTTATATACTTCTAAGAACAGTAGTTTGGAAACCAAAAATTTAATGTAGTTATCTTTACTAAAAGTAACTTACACAGCTCCAAATTGTATCCAGAACTGACTGTTAAACCAAAACTTGAATTAAGCGCCGGTGTAGTGCGATTATATTTAAACATGTCATTTTCATACTGCTCAAAATGTTTATTACAACGTACTAATCCAATATCTCCATGGACGACTTTCTAATCATTTTTGTACAATATGCTTAAAAGACTTGAACAGCATTTATTTTGTGTCTTCTGCATTTTCACGAAAAACTAAAACTAGAAAATCGCAACTAACGTACAATATAAACATTTTTCAAATAGAATGATTTTCAAGCAGATTACAGTAGCTTTCAGACAAAGCATGTTTGGTATCATAAATCAGACTTTAAACTGATGGTGTACGATCGTGGTTGGCTCTTTATGATTTATGTGGTACGGTTTTGCAAGGACGAGGATGATTGTAAAATACATGTACATCAATCTTTGAATTCAGTTTTATACTTAGGTAGAGGTAATTAACAAACAGATATTAAATCATGGTCAAATAATATCTTTCCTCCAATCATATACGTTTACGATTAAAACCACACCCTTAAGGATTTGAACGATTTTCAAATGCAAAAGAAATAAAGCATTATATAGCTATTTAGTCAATAATCCATAGCTAAATATTTCGTGAGTTATATTATGCTTGAAACGAACAAGTAAAATAGAAATAAAGTATATTGATTTACAAATACAGTAGAACCTGCAAAAGTGACCACCTCTATATTATGACCATCTGGTTAAAGTGACCAGTTTTTCCTGGTCCCTGCCAAAATCCTATCTTTTTAATGTACCTTATTTCCTATATAGTGACCACCCGCCTATTGTGACCAGTGACCGGTACCAACAAATATATCCATTTAAAATCTATCTCCTTAATGTGACCAGCTCAACTACATTTCCAAAATTCCAAGTAGGATATTGCAATTAGTATACAATAAACCACCTGCAACATCTGCTTACCATTTTAAGTTGTAAATCCTATACATACAATAGAGCACTTAAAGAAATTCTTTCTTGTTGAAACCTGGCATTCCTCAATACAACTAAAATGCAGAATTTTACGTCATTAGTTTTATGGGGCTTGGATCTTATTGAAGGTCCGAGCACCAAATATATTCGAATCAGAAGACAAAATTGGAGAGCAAGATTTATTTACGTCTGTAGAAGATTATGGAATTATGTAACTATGTAAACAAAATAAAAATGAAAAACCTTAACAGCCCCACTAACTAGATGAACGAGCACTACAGTACATTACGATCCTAATGATGGAGTTTTCTGAAAAATGATAGTAACGATTCACTCCTGGGGTAGCTTTAGTTAACGATTAGAATGTTATGAACGTTAATCCTTGCTTACCTATTTAAAGGTTCCTTCAGTCAGAAATCATTCTGTTTTTAATTTAACTTTCTTCGAGAAAAATGCTAAAAAGGCCATGAACATTCATCTTGAAGTGTTAGTTTATCAGATTCCAGCAATTCACGGAACGCCCAATAAACCTTGTCCCTTGAAAATGGTTAAGGTAATAAACTGCACTTAATGGAGATATTGGCTCCAATTTATCAAGCAAAGGGGAAAATAAGTGATCTAATTTGTGAAAAACGTTTAAAAAGTAGTAAACAAAGAACTTTGGAAAGTTTTTTTAAACAATAGTTTATTTCTCTGAGATGTAGCAGTAGTAGCACCTACGTCTGTACATACATATGTATGTACATATTTATGTCAACACGTTTATGTAATTTAGTAGATATATGTATCACCATCTATAAGTTTATCGTTTTATTTGGGTGTATCAGAAAAATCGAATGAGCTACCAGCAATTTAATTTTCTATAAACTGACCACCTGCTTAAAGTGACCATTTTGTACCAGTCCCTTGGGTGGTCACTTTAGACAGGTTCTACTGTATATACATGTATTTAATACTTAATAACAAACGCTCTAAATAATACTAAGAAAATACCAAAGGTAACGATCGGTTCTGCTATAAAAATTGTTTACTATCTATACAGGGTGTCCATAAATTGATATAAAACGCCTCGCACGTTGTTGCTCAGCAGTGCATACTAAATATAAAACAACTAAAATTTCTTCGTAGGCTAGTTTCTCCACACGAGCGTCTTGAAGTTTGAAATGCTGCATATCTTTAACAACAAAGCTAAACTAATAGATATTATCGATGAAAGTAGTTCTTCATCAATAAGCTTAAGCTATTAATAATAAAAATAAGATTCTATTGAAATCACGAGACTTGGATATGGCACCAAGGCTAATCTAAGCAAAGGAGATAGTAATTTCTATTTAATTTGACACTGTGTTTCAAATTTCACCATTGTCACAGATATTTTTCTATTCTTTCTTGTAAATTGCGTTTCATCTGCATTAATGGAATACATATTTATTACGTGCATTAAATTATTGGAGAAGTTAGTTGTAACTGTAACGCAGCGGCAAGGCTATATGATGACCGCTATCCAAATAGAAGACATCCAAACCACGCAGTTATTAAACGAACTGATCGCCGACGACGAAAGAAAGAGAAAGAAAGAAACTGTTGGTTTAAAATTAAGTGGTGACGATCGTCGTCATTTATGGTGAGACAGTGCAATATTGAAGTAAATGTGTTAGATTTAATTGAATGGGACCCTACGACAAGCGTACCAAAGTCGACACTAGACAGAATATTACACAACAAGGGCCCATATCCTTTTCGAAAAACGAAAGGGCACGTACCAAAGTCGACAGTAGACAAAATATTACACAACAGGGGCCCATATCATTTTTCAAAAACGAAAGTGCACGTACCAAAGTCGACATTAAATAGAATATTACACGACAACGGCCTATATCATTTTCGAAAAACGAAACGGCACGTACCAAAGTCGACATTAAACAGAATATTACACGACAACAGCCTATATCATTTTCGA
>JABXWE010027270.1:0-11529 GCA_014611495.1 Limonius californicus | reverse complement strand
ATGTTACATATATATATATATATATATATATATATATATATATGTGTGTGTGTGTAATAGGGTTTAAAATCAATATTTAAAAAGTATTTGTGGTTTCGATTTAAATAAAATAATAATATAAAAATATGTACATTTAATTTTGTATACGTAAAACATAAGTCAGACATCTGCATTTGCTTCCTAATATTTACAATTAAATGTACTATTTCAAATTACATTCGCGGTAGTGTTAGTGTTGAATGTAATATTGGTGGCTGTAGTAGTATTGATAGCTTTAGTAATAGTGTTACTTTTAGTAGTAGTGTTAGTGGTAGTAGTAGATGTCGTGGTAGTTGTAGAAGTAATAGAGGTGGTGGCGTTGGTGTTAGTGGTGGCAGAAGTAGTTCTGGTAATGGTACTAACAGTGGTGCTGATAGTTTTACTAGTAATGGTAATAATACTACTAGAAATACTACAAACGGTAGTGGTTCCGAAGGTAGTGATGGGAGTACTAGTATCGTTAGAGTTCACTGTAGTGTTGGTCGTAGTGACACAGGTAATAGTAGTAAAAATATTAGTGCTATTGAAAGCAGTAGTGGTAGTGATAGTATTACTAATAAGGTTGATGGTAATGGTATTAGTAGTAGTAGTAATAGTGTTAATGGCAATGGTACTAAAAGTGGTGGTGGTTTGATATTGGTACTAGTACTGGTAGTAATACTGATAGCAATAGTGTCAGTGATAGTGTTAGTGGTAGTGGGGATGATAGATACTGTTTTAGGGGTACTAATAGCATTAGTAGTAGTAATAGTGTTGGTAGTACCTACTACATATCTTGCTTATTTTAATTTTATTGCTTAACCCCATTTACTTCTACAAAAACAGTTATATCTTGGTCTTTTTCACTATACCTTATATAATATAATATTTGAATTTTTCGTTAACATGTGTGTAATGGAGGTTTCTATTATGAAAATGTAATTCATTCAGAAATTGATTGATTTTAATGGTTAGGTAATTTAAAATAATAAAATTTAGTAGAGTAGAGTAGAAGTAGCAACCTTATACAGTGATCGTATTATCTATTATGGCTACTTAGAGCTTTGATGCAAATATTCTGCTGTAAATGCACAAACAACAATTTATAGTATGGAAAAGTGATCTCACACTTTTTGATTAAAATTTCTAGTTACGTTAAAAGGTACTTCCTGTTGTGTAGTTCAGACGATCGAGTTTAAATGCAAGAATTATTTATCTGACCACATCATTATTGAACATACTTCATTTTCAAGTCTAATTAATCGTAACATAGATTATACGTTAAGCGTTATTGATAATACTGCCATCATTTGTAAACAGTAAATTGCTTCCTTGCTACCATTCCATCTGATGTCTTTCTCGATATGCGTCACTCTTATCTGATACATTCAGTTTATATCATATTGATCTGGAACGTTTCATCTAGGAGGAACTATTTTCTTTATATTGTTTCAAACCAATTGTTGTCTAATATCCAATTAAGAAATTTGGTAGAAATATTTTCAAAATAACTCACCATATGAAAAAGAGATTGTAATCGCTAAAGTTTTACATTTAAAAAATAAATATACTGTAGGGGTTCAAATATACTATTTACAGGGTATGTTCTATGGTTAAGCAACAGAAGTTTGGTTGAGACAACTCAACAAATAAAAGGCAAGCAAGATAGAATTTGATCCAAAAAGTAAATTAACTTCCATTGATCTCTATCATTTGTTAAATATTTTTGATTTTTTTGTGGTTATTAATACGATTAACCAATTATTCTTCGAAGAAAAACTTAATATGATTTCCGGTGTTGTCAGAAATAAAAGCTACTGGTAAGTATTAAATGCCTAGCCGTAAAGTTTAGCGCTAAAGATGTCAGTGCCTCACTTAATTAGGCATTTAGTTACAACTCGCTCGTTCTGTTGTGATGGATCTCGATATCAGCGCATGACGGAAGTGTGCATAAAATTGCATGTAAAACATGCAAAACAGTTGATAATTTTATAGAGGCTACGGCTGCAGCCGTGTACAATTAAGCGGAGAAGTCGTTGCATTTACAGCCATTGATTACCCATTCAAGCAGAAATGAAACTGTAATTCCCGTTATTATTTGAAGATGAAGTTTTAAAAGGTTGCACTTATTTTTTATGATCACCTTTAGGAATTTTCTTACTACAATTAGAATACTGGTTGTATTAAAAAAATCATATAGGAAACGTTGTCCTTTAACTTTCTCATGCTTATCTAACGAGTTTCTGTTCTGAGGTTTTACCACGCTCTTCCAACACTGGATTTTATTACAAAACATTATTTTAAGATTACATTAAAAATTTCAAACAGAAAACCGCCATTTCTTTTGTAGAACAATTTCCCAAATACGATTTTTGCAAACAAAATGCTTCGCATATACTACGTCAACTTTTTTTTAAATCTGCAAACCAATTGTTAGCGTAGGTGATAAATCTTAAATTTTGCTAATGTTGCCACGTGTCCTAGCCCATTGACAAATTCAGACCTGCACTTACACAGTACCTGCTTATAAATTGTAAACAATGGCCAAGCATTACTCAAACCGAGGAAGAGTGTCACAAGAGAACGAGAGAAAGTAAAAAATTAGGATACAGGAAGAAGAACGAAGATAACAGATATCAATGAACGCATAGTAGAATCAATATGGCAATCAGGAGTCACGTAGGAAGGGAAGATAAAAACAAAGGGCAGTTTCACACTGAAAACAGGGAGAAAGTAAGAGAGGTGAAGGAAGCCATAACGGAGATGGAGAGACGACATAAAATAAAGCAGCTGGAAGATATTGGCTCCAAAACATTCAAGACAGAAAAAAATGAAAAAAGCTAGGGGAAATCTATGTTCAAGAATAGATTAGTATGGATTTCTTCCTGTATTTTCCTTTTTTTCTGTTTAATACCCATTCATTTATTGTTGCAAGTCTGCCTATGTTCTAGCTTTTTTTTATATCTTAAAAACCTTTCCCAGATATTTTAGGGCGATTTTCATTTCAGTTAATTCCGAAAGTTGTCTTGTCTTTGCGGTCTCAGATCTAGTTTCCGCGCTGTTCCATCACTATTAGTTGTATTGTGGCACTATAAATCCTTTACTTGACTGCTACTACGATGTGTTTATTTTCCAGATTGTATCGTTTGGACATCCTGCTATTCTCCTTGCTTTACTTGTTTGCTGTCTTCTGTCTTCTGCTGCTACATCGCCGTCACTAGGTAATTCAATTCTCAAATATGTGAACATTATTTCTTGCTGTATAATTTCATCATTAATAGCAAATTTTCATTTGTACGCTCTGTCTTTTTCTGTGATATGTATTTATGTATTAAAGTAATGTCTCTGAAGATCATCTTCAGATTATGTGATTAGTACGGTATTCTTCAAATTACCATTACAGTTACTCATCTAAATTTGTGAACCAACTAATAGGATGATCTAGACAACAATAATGTTACTCTTAAATCACAATGTAAGATATAAAAGGTGGAAGCATGAATTATAAATAGAATATTTGGCATATATGAAATTAAATAAAATCTTGCCAAGGTATCAGTGCTTTTTTTTAAATTTAAACAACTGAACAATGAAATTATAAAGACAAAATAAATAAATTATCAGTTTAATTAAAACACAACACTCTCTTGAATGAACCAATCTTGCCACTGGACACTTTGTTTAAATTTATGCTGCCGTTAGAATTCCGTAAACGGACTTGCTTGTTCTTCAACAAAGGTTGAACGCTCACTTGTGCTTGATCGAAGTATTCCTTGGAAAATTGGTGATCTCATCGATGAATAAGTTCTCACAAGTAAGTAGCAACTTAGGTATTTTACTTAACATTGTTCGTAGATATGAAAGTTCAAATAAAATTGTTTTATTTAAAACACGCAGCACTTATGCAGCTTGCCTCCAATTCCAATCATCAAACGAAGCGCAGACAAAAGACCATTGAACAAACAAATGGAAGATACCGACACGTATGCAGGGTCTAAACTCCAATTCTTGATTTGAACATTATTTTGTTGAAAATTCACTTTTTAATTACAGGTAAGATAAAAAATACAACTTTCATTGACAATAACAACTAGAAACTGGTATTTGCTCACACCGTAAAACAAATATCTACTCAATTACTAAAGACTAACAAACTTCAACCTTCTTGCAACTGTTGCTAGGCAACAGAAAGAAAAAATGAAACTTTGGTGCCAATATACATAGATTTGAAGCAAATCTCCTGATCTTTCTTGCCCAATCAGAGAGTAGGTAATACATACTAACATTTAATTAAATTTTAACGTTTAAAATAACTTTCCTAGATTTCACAAAACACTGACTTCAACAATATAATTTAACAAAAAATGCATACATATGTAGATATCTCACATGACCTATATTCAATTTGAGATAAGTTAACTAATATTTATTTGTATTAGAAGTTTTCTAATTTTATTAAGATAAATTTAAAGAATATTAAAATTATAGAATAGTGTTCTTAATACACTCAATCACAAAACGGTTTTAACAATCTCCTACAGGAAATGTCCACTTTTCCCAAAAGTTCATATTTGTTTACATTTGTCGATACAGATTATAACAGTACTAATATTACATTATTTTCACATGAAAAAACTCAAATAATATTGGCAAATGCTTCTAACACCTTCATATTGATGAAAACTGAAACCAAACTGGTTTCAAGAAACCAAAGATCAACAGCTCAACACTACCAAATTACACAACGGAAATGAACAAATCAAACGGAAATCGACCCTAAGCTTGATTCAACAATCTATATCTGAGACTTGCTGCATGAAGTATTACCTCTAAGCTAGATTATCCAAATTAGGGATACAGTAACACAGCAATATGCTAGTGTGTGGTGGTAGCTCAGTTGGTAGAGCGCTCGCTTTCTGAATAAAACGTCGACTCTGGCTTGGGTTCGAAACCTAAGCAGAACTATGCAGATTTATAAAAATCTTGTCTGCAACCCACCACACACAATTTCCCAATTCGGCTTGCAACCGTGGGATCTTAATGCTAAAAACCTTCTCTGGAATTTATGTCGTTCGGATTCGACGTTAAACTGTAGGTCCCCCGTGTTTCTACGTTATCGCTGAGGAGAAACACGTGGCAGAGAAGAGGCCGATGCCCAGCAGTGGGACGGAAAGGCTGTTGATGATGATGCTTTCTATGGTCTTAGTGAAACTCATAAGAATTTGTCTATTGTTTAAAAGGTGTATAATATCTTTAAGCCGCACTCAATGGAATACGGTTTGCAGATTAATAAAGCATAGAAACGCTGACTTATTGTATTCTAACGAATTTTCTACTATACGTCTTAAAACGAATACTGCATCTGTTGCATCTTCCAAATAGACATTCATATTGCTCTTCAGCTAGTAATACTTGCGAATTTACTTTGTTACATATATCTTTGTAGTTATTATTAATGTCAATATGTTAAGGAGTAGTTATTTTTCTTCTTCGCCCCTTTCTTAAGCGGATATTCTGTGGTGGATTAGGATTATGATGAACAGAAATATTCTAATCAGATGTAATGGTTTTATAATCTGATGCAAAGGAACTTTCAAATCATTTTCAAAATTAATAAAGTGAAGCTTAACATATGAAAGTTTGTATATACAATTAATTTCGAATTTTGCTCGTTGCAACTTCATCGTCGTCGACTGGGAAGAACAATAGAGACAACTATTGTGCCATATTTTCAGTGATACTTTTATATTTTGTATAAACTGAGACATGAGACACATTAAATCTGCCAACAAACTGCTTAAATGTTGTAAGAAGTGTCAAGACGTCTAAATTTTTGTCCAGGCGGTAATATACTAGTTGGATAGCTCCTGACATATAAATTACGAGTTGGCATTGGTATAAGTATAAGCCGTCTCACATGCTTACCTGGTTACCGGATTAACGCTAATTCTGTCACTGTACGAACTTAAACGTCGACCTACTTGCTCTCTAATAGATTTTACATACTGTTCAGTGCCCTGGATATTTTTATTAATTTTCAACAGTTAGGCGATATCCTACAGTATTAATACGACTATCAACTAAATTATGAAATATAACTTTATCTGGCAAAGTTATACTACTAAGATGAAATTAAATGTATTACCTTACTTAGATTGCGAATTAACTTAAAATTCTTTCTGTTTAAGCTTAAAATTGTTTGTTCGGTTTGTGTGAGTTATCCGCCAACGTTTCTCTTTTTACGTTATGTGTATCATGGACACATCGCATTAACAAAACAATAATGCAGTTATAATCCATGGAGTTAATAATTTTTATTGACCTGCAAACCATCAACAAGAGCCTACCCGATTGACTACAACTATACCCCAAGGTAAATTATTGATCTAATTATAACTAAAAGTCAAATCCCAATGGCAAAGAACAGAAATCCCCTATAACCAAACTCGACTAAATATCATCATACACCAAATAAAAAAAGAACTGAATAAACTACGAAGAAACACACAGTTGATCTTAGCCCAAGACACAGGGGCTTGTGGAAAACAACGAGAAAAATAATAACATAAAGAGAAGAACTGTCCATAGCTTATCAATGGAAAAGTGGACGAGATCTGGTGGACTATAACCTATACTATCTCACAAACCCGCAAGCCTCTATGCTACTAATGATATCTGCTCTTTAGGAAACGACAACGAAAAGTATAGTTCAAAAACAGGAAAATCTGCAGCGTTTTGCTTCTCACGCAGAAAAGTTCTTTACTCCAGTAATCACTTGCGGATCCACTCTTTCTAGGCAGGTTATAAACGACATCGAAAGAAATGTATCCAATTGCATGAAACCAACTTCTCCCAAAGAACATAATAGATAAACTACCCTAAAAGAAATCTTCCGGCCATGACCTTCATACCAACTACATCATTCAGCATCCAACCAAAGAAGCCCTAGTTTACTTAAAGCTTGCTTGCCTGCTTGATACAAGGCTACTTTCGCCAGTCATGGAAACATACACATATTCTAATGTTTGCAAAAACAGATAAGGACACAAAAAAATAAACATTTACAGGCCGACAACCCTACTGACTTCATTATCCAAACTGCTAGGGAAAGTCACAAGCGTTGGTATTTAGCAAGACATAACAACCAAATTGCTGTTAAACGCTGGAAGCTAGAAGCATTCTCATTTCATAAATTGTTTATATAATGCTTTCTTGTCCAGGTTAAAGAAATAAAATTTCAAAATTTTTGATAATAAACATATGTGAGGCTCTTTCATAAAAGAGGCGTTTTAGTCTATAAGTGACAAAATAATTGGATATTTGAAAATTCGGCTCTTTAGCATGGTGGACTAAGTTATTCAGATGATAAAATTTGAATAATCACATCTTCAACTTGTTTAGCTACCTTGGAGTTTGACTATTACTACTGAAAATTGCATTAAACATTTCAAGAAATCTAGTAAACCTCTTACAGGAGCAAAATTACCCAAATATATTGACTTGATCAACTATAGATGACAGGTTAATCCGATAAACCTTTGTTTTGTTTGTGAATTGAAATGAGCACCAGTCCTTAGGACAGGTGAAACAATGATTTCAGTTTGATGATCAGCTAATTGGAACTAGTGTAAGCTGATATCGCATAAAGTAAAAACATTTTCCCGAAACCCGCAAATATTTGTGAAAAATGCTAAGATTTCATGTGTGGTCGCCGAGTTACTTATCATATTCCAAGCGAAGGTAAAAACTGTTTGCAATATGGAAGGTATAATGTGAAGTTTCAGGCTTCCACAGTTTTTGTTAGACCGCGTCGTCGTGGAATTGAATGATGTTGACTTTTCGCTAACTGTTGCAGGTGGTATTATCAAAGCGTAATAGGTGCTGAGGTTTTAGACATCTAAACGTGTCTAAAATCCCACACCGATCAGTCGCTCTGCCTTTAGGATTCTGGGAAAGGCAAAGATTCGCAAAATCAAAGAAATAGTTTAAATAAAATTAAATACAAAAAACTAGACTTGGAAACTTATAATATTAGATCTTTGTCAACTGAAGATAGACTAAAGGAATTAGAATTACTCAGCAATCAAATGGGATATTCTTGGTCTCTGCGAAGTAAGCAGAAGAGGGGAAGAATGCCTAACAGTGAGATCTGGACATCTTCTCTATTACAGAGGAAATAAGGAAAAAAATCACGCTGGAGTAGGAACTCTAATAAACTGAAAGTGGAAATTCGCAATACGAGAGATAACCAGCATACCGGAACGAGTTATACACTCGTACATCACAATCGAACTGACCGCCAAAATTCATATCAAAATAATACAAGTCTACGCACCGACACAAAGTTATAGCGACGTCATAGTAGAAGAGTTATATGAGGATGTAACTAGCGCACTTACAGAATCACCAGCGAAGTATAGCTTCATAATGCGAACTTGGAAAGAAAGAAACACATCACGAGAAAGCTTTAGGAAATTATGGTTTCAGTACAAGGAACGGCGGAGGCAACACTTTATTACACTTTCTGAACGAAAACAATTTATTTGCTGTAAACCCCTGCGAGAAGAAACTGAACAGAAAGTGGACCTGGAAAAGCCCGGACGGTACTACAAAGAATGAAATAGATTATATCATATCCAATTGCAGAAGAATAATATAAGACGTCTCGGTATTAAACAACTTCAGAACCGGTAGCAGAAAAAAAAATCGTAACAGGACATCGTATAGATATGAAGACTCACATAAAGAATATTAGAGTAAGTAATAAAAGGTGCATAAAGAAGATGGAAGAATTATTACACAACAACGACTTTGATGTCATATCAATAAATGACATCAATAAAAACCTACAAATCGCAATGATTGCGTCACTTAAAGAAATAAGCCCAAGCACATAGGCGAAACACTATAAAATTACAAGAGAGACTATAAAGTTAATAGAAAAGCGAAGACAATTAAGACAGAACAATAAAGTAGATACACTAGAATATTCAGAACTGCAAAAACAAATAAGAAAGAAGTGTAGAGAAGATATAAGACAGTATAACATAATGATGATTATGATTTTCTATGGGTCGGGGCAGGTTCCTGCACTTAGACAACTATTGCCCAATCCCTTGAGATTACAAAAGACTTCTTAAGGCCGCTAATGCCTTGCATTTGCAGAGGACATGTTCAGAGGTTTCCTCTTGCTCTTGACATTTCCTACACTGGTTGTTTAACACAATCCCTGTAGTGTGGAGCTGACTGTTCAGGTGTCCGTGGCCTGTAAGGAGGCCCGTTATTATCCTGATTTGTCTTTTTCTTAGATTCAGAATATAGTCTACCGATTTAGGCGAAGGGCTCTTGACGAAAGCTCCAGCCTGTCTGGATGTGGGTCTGAAGGTCCAAGAATGCTGAAATTGCGCTTTTGCGTGATTCCAGATCTCGTGCCTCATCTGTTTGGGGGCTATTCCAAAAGCTGGCTCTGGACCTACTAAAGTTTCAGAGGCCCCAGCCAGATAGTATAACATGCTCCAAATAGAAAATACTATTGCGGCAAATGGTAGTCGGATAGTACCAAAATCAAAACTATCAACAGGAAAAAGGGAAATCTTTAAACTATGTGATAAAGATGGGGAAATTACCAATAACAGAATAGAAATATTAAAGATTTCAAGAAATTTTATGAAGATCTCTACAAATCAAGAATAGAAAAACCTGATCAAGAAACAATAAATAAAACACACCCCAATAATGCAAGTTGGATCGGAGGATCTGCCCGATTAGCGAAATACAGCAAGCCTTACAACAACTAAAAAATAGACCATTGCTAGAAGAAGACGGTATAATCGCGAAGATGATAAGTGCCTGCATGAAGCAGACTTACCTGACGACCGGAACAATGCCGTAATCATCTTATTGCACAAAAAAGGGGTCATCAGGGGAAATTAATAGACCTATCAGTCTTCTCTCACCCCTTTACAAACTCTTCACAAGAGTGATACTCAATAGGTTAACAAATAAATTGGATTCTTACCAACCACCAGAGCAAGCAGGGTTTAGATCGGGTATAGCACAAGCGATCACCTTCAAACGCTTAAAACGCTTATAGAAAAATACTATAAATACCTACAATAAACCCATAATTTAACATTCGCAGACTATGAAAAGGCCTTCGATACAATCGAGAGGGCAGTCATAAACGCTCTCAAAGACTATAGAATAGATGAGAGATACATTCGACTTTAAAAACATCCAGAAAAAGCAACCAACACCGAAACGTTTAAGATCGAAAGAGGGGCAGGCAAGGAGATACTATATCCCCTAAACTTTTTACACGTACCCTAAAAAACATTTTTCGAGAATTAATGTGGATAAATAACGAAATAAATATTGACGGATAAAAATGAACAACCTGAGATTAGCCGATGATATAGTTCCAATATCGAAAACTTTAGACGAAATGTTAGAAATGATACACCAACTGCAAGAGAAATCACTGAAGGTTGGCTTGAAGATGAACAGGAACAAAACAAAGATCTTCAATTTCCAATGGCAAAAGTGACTAATTATATATATTTAGGCAATAAGATTACCTTAGGACGAGTAAATTAAATATCCGAAATAGAGAGGAGAATTACCCAAGTATGGGTTACCTTTGGTAAGTTAAACACTACTTTTAGTAGTCAAATATCGAACAGTTTAAAGAAAAAAGTTTTCGACCAATATGTCCTACCAGTTTTCACATATGGAGCCGAAACAGTAACTCTGACAAAGCAATCTGTTAACAAGTTAACAGTGGCTCAGCGAAAAATAGAGCGAATAATGCTCGGCATCTACTTAAGAGATCATAAGAGAAACCAATGGATCGGGGGACAAACAGAAGTAAACGACGTTATAGATACAATAGCATCGATGAAATGGAGCTGGACAAGGCATACCCTAAGAAGAGAAAACGACAGGTGGACTAACAGACTTATACAGTGGAGACCCAGAGCTAAGAAGAGATTATAGGGGCGACCGCCGACGAGATGGGTTGACGACATACGGCGCTGTGCCGGAAGAAGTTGGATTGGAGTGGCTCAGGAAAGAAAGACGAGGAACAGTTTGAGGGAGGCCTGTGTCCCGCAGTGGGCAATGGAGCGAATAATTCTCGGTATCTACTTAAGAGATCGTAAGAGAAACCAATGGATCGTGGGACAAACAGAAGTAAACGACGTTGTAGATACAATAGCATCGATGAAATGGAAGTGGGCAAGGCATACTCTAAGAATAGAGAAAGACAGGTGGACTAAGAGACTTATACAGTGGAGATCCAGAGCTAACAAGAGATTATAAGGGCGACCGCCGTCGCGATGGGTCGACGACATACGGCGCTGTGCCGGAAGAAGTTGGATTGGAGTGGCTCAGGAGGGAAAGACGAGGAACAGTTTGAGGGAGGCCTCTGTCCCGCAGTGGGCAATGGAGCGAATAATTCTCGGTATCTACTTAAGAGATCGTAAGAGAAACCAATGGATCGTGGGACAAACA
>JABXWE010027267.1:0-15982 GCA_014611495.1 Limonius californicus | reverse complement strand
GCGTCACATACGTACGTACATACGTACATACGTACCCACCCACAGACAGACATTTTTTAAAAACCACTTTTTTGGGTTCCTAGAGACCCAAAACGGATATATCCGTTAAAATCTCGATTTCGAAAATTTTCATGATTTCAATACTTACCCTATACCTATAAGGTATGGGAAAGTAAAAAAATATTATGAAACCACATTAGATTCCCACATGTATATCAATCTTTCTTGGGTGTATTGAATTTATATTATATATTCTAATTGTTTTGACGCAGATTAGGTCATACACTTTTAAAAATAAACTATTCAAATCATAGACTAAACAGATACATTAGCGTTAGTAAATTCCGTCATAACTTATATAGAAGTATATGCTTTATATAAATATGCTAGCATTCTAAATTAAAGTATTCACAAGTTATGAGCACTTTCATTTTAAAAATTCCATTTATAAAATTAATAAGGTAAAATAACCTGACCTTCATCTCTGTAGGAAAATATAATCAGAGCCTTTAAACTCCTTGCAAATTGTTCCAATTATTACCCTTTAAAATATAGACGAAAGAGTAAGAAGTATTTTAATTTCGTACAAACAATAGCAATAATTAGTTTACTTTTAAAGATTATAATTCATTTAACGTTATTACTTAACTGATAAGTCATCTTCGAATAAATAGGCATTAAACTTAAAATTACTAAACTTTTCCAAAAAGGTATTTAGATGTGATCATTGTTTTGAAGAGGATCCTAAACCGACGTGACAATCAAATAGTAAATGTAACTTTTTACATCGACAAACCATTACATTGGTTTCCCTGTGGATCGCGAGTCTTAGGGAAGTTTACCTGAAAGTTCAAAAGCCAACCCAAACCAATGAAAAAATCAATACATATAATATGCTGCAAAATAGATTTGTTATTGTTGTTGTGTCATTGTTTTGATTATAAGAAAATTAGATAAGCTATTGGGGTTGTGTGCTTTATATGCTTAAAGGATGCTAGTTTGCAATAAGCTGAAAACATTTCACACAATTATACATATATGTCGTAAGCTTACGTTGATTTTATCGTAGTTTTGGACCGCGTTCGGCAATTTATTATTATTAGTTTTTAGGGTTATTTCGCCTAATTTCAATCTTGGATACGTTGTCTTCCAGTTTAAAAAACTACAGGTTGAAATGTCGTCTATTGACAAAGCTATCATGAAAACAGAAAACCCTAATTATATCGCATTTATTTATTCACTTTAATAGCTCCTTAAAGGATGAAAAGACCTCAGAAACTGCATTTATGACTGAGAATTTTTCATCTCGTGATTTTTTACCGCCATTTTATATGTAGTACTTGAGGAATATTTATGGGAATGTACAAACTTTTGAAAATTCCCCCATTTTCTCAGTTGTTCCAACAATGTTTGCACCTATTAATGGTGTAAACTTTAAAGGCTTTTACATAACCTTCTCTTCATCTCAATCGAAATTTTTAATTTTGAATGAACAACCTTAAAAATCCAAATTCAAAGAGATTTTCTAAATTAAACACTGAATATGGATTTGAACATCCTGCTATATTTCGTGCTAGCACACTCATATAGGCCGATATTTTGCTTAAATGATATTTTTGGTTACTGTATATCTAAAACACGTATTTCCATCATAAAATCAATACCAGGAATTTTTGCGATTACATATAAAAAAAGAAACAGATAACCTTTTCAATGACTACACGTGGAAAGAATAATATGCTTCCAAACGGATTCTGACCTTCTAACAACAGTGCACTCGTTATATTTTTCTGTTGACTGTGCTAAAAGCTTCTAAATCCAGACATTGGGCGAATTTCTAACTCAGATTTAATTAATTTGACGAAAATAATTCCATAATGGGTTAAGCCTAACGGAACCTAACGAAGATCTAGTATTGAAATCTTTGTTTATTAGATGATTAGCATTCGATTTCAATTGCTGACTTGTGAAAGACTTATCTCCAGAGGTAATCCTCAGCCAAGTTAGTTTAGTCAGTACAAGTTCCTACCGAAGGTGGCAGCTTAGTTGCCGAAATACGTATTTAGGTTTTCTAAATATCGTGGTTGTAAGAGGTTTTCCTCAGTTTATTACCTTAAACCACCGTCTCCTATCAATCGTATTATATCTGTTGCATTCATAAGAATTTTATGTTTTCATTTGGATTCCTACTTAAAATTGTTGAGATCTCATACGAGAAATAAAATTAATAATTTATAAAGAGAAGGTATGATAGTTTCCGTAGTAGCTAGATATTTTATGTAGCTCTTTGTGGTATCTGAAACCAACTAGAGCTTCATTAGCTTATCAAGAACATATTTTTGGTTAAACATTTTAGGAGGAATTATAAATAAATTATAGAAAGTGTGTTATTTTTGCGAAGCTACTATCAGGTTAATCACTCAACTGTCCCTAAAAAACGCTTTCATGAAATTTAACCAAATAAATCAAACGATACTTGACCCGACATTTTCAGCAAGATGGTGCTACAGCATATACCTCCACAAAAGCATACAGTCTTCGCCGTAAAATGTTTTCATTTCGCATCATTTCGTACTCAGTTAGTATTGATCGTATTTGTCTTTTTATTACGAAAATGTTAATATTTATTAAGTAAAATCCTCTATAGTAAAATATAGTACAATATCTATCAATCAATGAAATTCTTATAAAGCATATTATAACTTTTCCGAAATATAATATTTTAAAATATTGTTTTAGCATAATATACGCTTATAATTAAAAACTATTATGGATACATTTACTCACTTCTAACTTAAACTTAATGGACTTCTTAGGTTAGGTGAGGAGTTGTTAAATACCATATGCGTTAACAGGCTCAAGCATGTGGTTTTCTTCTAGTAATCGAAAACATATCCAAGTTTAAAATAAATGAAAAAGAAATATGAAAAAATCATGAAAAACTGATATAAAAAATTAATAAACTAGTTTAAAAATATGACTAAATCAAGCTATTTTTATGGTCAACTTGTAATTTAGCGGATTTTTTCACTTTATTACAAACTACCATCGTTTTAGAATCATAATGCACACAACCTCAATATCAACATTTATATATTTTTTAAATCACAACAATGCCAACACTATAACTACACGCATTGTCTTTTACATTGGCTGTAGTTTGTTTTCCAGCGTTGAGGTAGAGGTCCCTAAGCACCGTTCACAACAATACAAGTATTACAATAGTTTACCGATCTTGTAAATTTATAATTCCCTAAATTACGTATCGTTGATATTATTCTGGTGTCTCAGAGAACACCTAAAACCCTCGGCTCCCCTAGGTTAAAGCACCACTAACTTAGTTAAACAGGGTTAAAGTGGCAGCGGGGTGCGGAAATGCCTCAGGGACTTCCCCGCAAAAATTCCCATACGCTATCTATTTATGGAAGCAGCGTCGCAGACAAATGCAAGTACTGGCCCAGTAATATCCAAAGTTAAGCAACGATGCGCGCGGTCACCACTTGAATGGGTTACGAAAATCCTACGCTAACAGGCTGCTACCCTAGTGCGTCGTTCCCCTAGGTTAGGGCACAACGTCTCCATGATAATCCACAAAACGAAGAAGAAATAGAAACTATGTTATATTTTATTCGAAGCTCAGTTCTGAAATTCCGAAACATTAGCAAAATTCAAGAAAGCGGCTTATATAATCCAAATTGACTATTGAGTAACTTCACTGTAACCGTCAATACTTGGAATGGGCTTTTCTTACATACTAATATATTACTATTGTATTAGGAATTTGTTTTACAAACTGCTACGAAAATGGCAGCAGTCGTAAGGAATGGCAATTGAAAGAACTTAAAATTGAAAGACTACCAGCAGAAACAGCAATGTAAATAAAATTAGGAACTTACAATATTCAAACTTAATCAAACATAAAATGGAAGGATGAGATGTAAAAGTGAAAAGTAAAGTCTCTGCCATCACTTTACAGGAAATTAAATACTTCTCTATTTGCGTAAACTTTGAAAGTAAGTCATTGGTGTAAGTTAACCCCTTTGTCGTCTTTTCCTTCATGACAAAATATACTTGGCGCGTTATTTTTGTGCTCCGTTTAGAAGAAGTAAGGAATGCAAAGGAATTCTTTGCATTATTTCTGAAACCGCTGTCAGTTAAATCTCTCTCTAGATAAAAGTTGAAGCATAGGTATTTACTAAGAGCCTGAAAGGTAGTGTACGGTTTCTAATGCTATTGGAGCGAGTAAAGTTAGACTGGTGTGAAATGTGACGCCACTGGAGAAAGTTAGTGAAAGGAACAGGCGAGGAATAAAACCCACACGCGATTTCCCTAGAGGAAAAGCATTAGCACCCCTAACACAATATTACAGCTAAACCATCCTACTTACAAACCGCCGGCCTTCATTTCACACGCCACCGCTTTATGTCTGAGAAGTTATGGAGCACTTTTATACCCATGGAGACCGAATTTGCGTGCTTTTGGTATTGGGAAGATACAAAATAATTGGAAACACAATTTTCACAGCAATACGCTCCCAATATAAGACAGAGCACGCCGTCTGTAGCCCCGAGCAGCAGAAGCGGTTAACCAGAGATTTTCCAAAGCGGAAATGTAAAATTAGGAACAGCTCAACGAGTAATTCCATAAATCAGTATTGTGCGATAAATGGTATTAGAGAAGTCTTCCCACACATCAAAAATTCTAAAGCCTAAAGCGAGTGCCATTCAACATTCGTCAAAATGTATGTATAATTTAGATTTGACGTTCTGGGACGAAAATGGATGCTCTAAAATTTTGCTGCATTGACAATGATTGATGGAGCTGAGCGGTGTCTGATACACCTACCTATTAAGAGTAATCTATTTCCCGAATTTACCTGCGGTACATGTAAAACTGCGTTTTTACTTCTGTTAATTTGAAAAATAGTTCTGCTTTTCAGTTATGTGCAATTATTATATTCAACTAAACTTAAGCATTAATTCAATTGGCGATTACACTCTTCACTGTTCTTCAATGTCAAAACTAGGAACAAAGTTGCAGCCGCGGCTTGAGCAAGATTAATTCAATTATATAACTTGTTAATAAATATAATTAAAACCGAATAAATTCTTTAAGAATAGTTAGTCCATTTTTCGACCGGTAACCGATTCGAACAATCAGCATCCGTATTTCCTTCACTATGAGGTTGTATGACATGTAAACCATTAATTGTTAGAAGCACAATTCAAATATCCATAAAAAAGGTTTTACCACCATTGATTACCAAACGTCGCTTCAAAAGACTTCCTAGCACATCTGTAGCAAAAGCGCTTCAACTGCTTAATGATCGAACTACTGAGTGTATTACAGGGAAGGAACCTTTTAGGCATGAAAATTCCTCATATGGTTTCGTCATAAAAGTTTTCACAAACATGAATTCACTAGCCAGGAATTACCGGAGAAAAGGATCAACTACAAATCGCAGTTTTTAGAATTGCCTAATAGTCATGTAAAATGAGCACACAGTTCCAGGTGGATAGAACAAGTTAGAAAAATCAGGGACACACAATTTTAATAGTACGTTAATAGTTCTATTGGTAACGTAAAACGTTGATTGTATAGTAGCAGTGCACAGTTCTGATAATAAAATATAAGTTGGCCATTCACATAATAAATTAAGTGCATATAACTATCATTACAACTTGCACAATTAGTAAGTACACAGCTCAATATTCTTCTAGTTGCACACAGCACTTTACTAATGTTCATGCAACCATTCCAACAAAACTTTTCGAGATTCATGTTCAAATAAATATGATAGATGTATGAGTATGTAGATTATAAACTTTCACTATTGTAAAAAGTTTTATCTTAAAAAACACAGATCATACGCCAATAATGATCATAACAATAACTCATGGACATGGAACATAAAGAAATCGCTGTTCAGTCACAGGATGGATTGGACTCTTTTAAGAGAAAAACTAGACGAGTTGATCATTCTGGAGATATCATTAAAAATCAAACTTGGTGTAGAAAACTAGGGTTATACAAATAGAAGCATGGCAATTAACACCGGATAAAAAAATTATTACATAATGAAACGTGTAATGTTCGTAGTAGAATCCCCGCTGTGTGATAAGTGTATTTGGTTGCATACGGTTCCTCTTTGCCGCCAACCTTTTTTCGAACTTTTTGATTTCCTATAGTTTAGGGAATTTGGGGAAAAATATTTTAGAAGTTGTAGGTGGATTTTGAGTTGGGTGGGTGGAATTTCCTGAAGTGTGTATGTCAGACGGGACTTCCTCTTGACTTCTTAGACGTGCATGTTGTAGGTTGCTGATAAAAGTGTGTAAAGTGATTTAAGATTGTAGAATCATCATGCTTCGTGGATTATTTAAATCATCTGTACCTACAAGAGAATTTAGTTAGCTTTCTGCGATTTATTTTTTGTCTTTTGCTAAATTCTCACACATAACCATAAAATTGATACGTTACCCGCCGCATGGAACACAGCAAAACCTTAATTAAATATCAAAGTGCAGTGAAAAACAGGCAAAACAAAAATATTCTGGATGCGCCTAATGAAGGTAAGTGACCAATCGCCAATGCATAATAATGTTCATAAAGGTAGATGAAACCAAAAAATTAAAAATACAAAATACACGCAGCATCAGGAAATCAGAAAATGGTTCAATGCAAGAATACCTCAGCGAACCAACTCCTAACGAAGCCGCGCATTACTCCCCGCGGAAGGATACCCATAAATTAAAAAAGTCTCAGCAGCAAATATTACCAATAAGAAAAAGTGATGACACTTTGGCTAGAACTGATCAACAGGAGGCCACGACTTCAACGAACCATCTAACTACAATCTTTCAACCAAATCTGTCTCAAATAGTACCTATCGACAGAAGAAGAAATTAGTAAAGAATTATAATTCCTATGTCAGATGTCCAACCCATTGAAAAACCATTGAAAGACAGATTATAACAATTATACATTGTGGCATCAATCCAAGGAAGGTGCCGCAATACGATCTCACTACCGGCAAAATACTATGATAACTAACCAAAAAAAAGCTACAAAGTACTAACATACATATTTAACGTTGTATTAAGACTTGAATACTTTCCATGCCAACGGAAAGTTGCACAAATAGTAGTAATAATAATGAACCAGGGAAAAAACAAGGCGATGTCACACCATATAGGCATATCAATCTATTCTCGATTTTTCCAAGGTCCTAGAACAAATAATATCAAAACGATTAACTTATATCCTAGATGAACAACATATATTACCATATGACCATCAATGGGTAGCCCTTTTAGTGGTGCAAAATCAGCAACCGTTCGTGGTTCGGAGGCCACGTCAAAACCGTGGGTCTCGGGTACCACTACAGTGGTAGCGGTTAGGTCAAGCCATAGGCGCTGAAAACTCTGATATCAGGCTCTACCACGGATATACGATTTACATTACCAAATCACCAATGTGGGTTTTAAAACGGCCATGAAAGAACGCAGCTAATAGACCGAGTAGTAAAACAAATTAATAGCGACTCTGAAAACAAACGCTACTCAAATGCACACTTTCACATAAAATGTATTCTTTATTAAAATCGTAGCTAACCAACAGAATATTTCAAGTTAATTATCGGGAAGCATACACTGAATTATCTTCAGTCATATGCGGAGTACCCCAAAGAAGTATACTTAGACCAATACTGACTGTACACAATTTACCCAGCAAATTTACCAGAAACCAATATAACAATGACTACTACATGCAGATGATATAACAATCCTAGGACTGCCTCTAGAAACTCATCTAAACCAGTTCGGAAGAATGGCTAGAAAATATAGGACACCGGAACAAAATCAATACACATTACATTTACTCTGAATCGCGGAAATTGTCCTTCTGTAATGGTGAAAGAAACGTAGATGCTACAACATGAAATAATCAAATACTTAGGTCTTCATTTAGATAGAAAATTAACATGGCCTATTCATATTTTCACCAAGCAACAGGCATGAAATTTAGCCAAATGTACTGGTTACTTGGAAGAAACTCAGAACTTTTGACTGAGGGTAAACTTTCATGACACAAAACTATTTTGAAATTTATCTGGGCTTGCTGTATATCGCTGTCGAGTTCTGTCAGTCCATACAATATAGCAATAATACAGTACGAGAAGAAATCACAAAGTTCTGCACTAACTAAGCACAAGGTCACAACATACTGAAATGAACAGGAAACCACACTATTTAGTAGTGAACATGAACCAATGATACTGCAGTGATTTAAACCAGACGACCTAACAACTCCATTTATCTAAATACTCTATTCTGTTAAAGTCTTATGCTGTAATATAGGTTTATAGAGAATGCATGGAGTATTACTCCCTATGACCTGTATATAACCTAGTTAGTTTAAGGTTAAGTAACTACATAAGATGTACTTATAGTTGTCAAAACGAACCGCTTGTTTGAACTCTTGGAGTCGATAAGAAAACATAGACAAAGCTATTTTTTTTTTGATGGCGTACCTGAAGTCAATAGTTTCCTTACAAAAATAAAGTAAAAATCAATGTTTGAAAGAAAAAATCACTTCAAAAATAGTATGAGACAGCTGGAATATGTAAGTGTCTTAGAAACCAAACACAGTTCCACTTTGTTAATAATAAATACTTTTGTTTCTGCGTTTCTGCGTTTCTGCTAATGTATTTATTCTAAATCAGAAAGATAAGTATCGTTTTTCAAATGGGTTAGCAGCTCAACTCAACTTAAAACGGAAAATACTTTTTTTGTATTTATAGTTTTCTTTGAAACATTAAAAATGTTACTTACCTTGCATGTTCACATTGTCGTTCTATTTTATTCAAACTTTTTACGTAATACATAAAAGACTTGATTGATTGCTAACGTAATAAATATATAGAATTTCCTGACCTTATAAAAGTGTCTTCTGATTTGATTTAAGGTATTTATAAAATCAATTTATAAGACAACATTGAGTTTCCGATTACTTAATATTTGGAAGGAAATGAAACTGTGAAAGCTTCATATTTAAATGAAGTAGAAACTAGAGTTTAAATCTGCTCAATGGTAAGTTACACAACCTGCCACTTTAAACAGATACAAAAAATAACAGACCTCCTCTAATCATCATTTAATTAATAATTAATTCTACAGAAATTTACCACACAAAATTAATTATATACCCACCCTGGAAAGTTTTCTCTTAACGAATACACTAGCTTGCATATAAGGTCAAACTGAAACTTTAAATTCTCTTCTAACACGATTGCGTTTGGGGGTGACATATAAACAGAGAATAATCAAACTAGAGTTTCCATATTGCTTTCAAAATGATATACATTTGCAAAATAGGTATATTCATTGTCATCTAAGGGGCGTATATTTCCAACTCTGCAAGCAAAGATTGCGTGAACCGCAGACTTTGGCATGGAGAAATGCGACTGACATACGCCCTCGCCCACTTACTTCTAAATAAACAGAAAAATCCTTTTTGGGTAAGTCAATAAAATACGATTTATGTGCCAACATTCAGAAAATGGTGAATGCGACTTGGGGTTGCATATTAAGGCAACCAGTAAGTCATGTCGAACACTTTTAACTCACTTGCAAGCATGCTTCGCCTTCTTCAAACAATTTTACGTATATTGACATGGAGTTGATATCAAAGTGAGCAACGTATTTCTCAGATATTGCCTTTCCCAACCATTACTAAATATGAAAAAGTTTCTAACGGAACTTTGTCAATTTACTGGATATGATGAGTTTTAAATAAGTTCTCCTTCTGCAATTGAACGAATTTCTTTCCTTTATGAAGGGCAAATAATTATGTTTCTTAGATTTTCAGCGAATTGAAAACGGTAAAATGTTTTTGATTTGTATAACCGTAGAATTATAGAGTGTAGTGTATATTATACCCTTAAAAATACGGAACATATTTTATATATTTTAAAACAAAATCATAAACTAAATACACAATACTTAAATTGATTAAAATTTTCGCCTATCATTTGATGTTATAGTTTCGACATTTACCTTAAGACATATTATCAGAAGAAAAGACATTGTAGGTTTATTCGCCACAAGGGGGTGGGCTGGTGTAGGGGTCAGTCAGGTTCTGCACCGGAACCTTCAGCCCCTCTTCAGCTAGTAATGGGAATGTAAGGGTAGCAACGGTAAGGAAAATTGGATAATGGATTTTTGCTAATGATACCGTTCATTGTACCTATATGACCTAGGAAAACCACGCAGAACCAAAGTCAGGACAGACGTCCTGGAGGTTCGAACCCTAGACCTCCCAAATGAAAGAGAAATGCTCTACCGTTGATCCACCTTCCTCGGTTATAATATTATTCAAGACCATTTATATTTCCTCAATTTTAGCGATTTAGTACGGCCCCTATTTCATTAAAATTTTTAAAAGCCTATAAAAATATGAAAGCAGTCGTAGTCCAAAATGTAACAAACTATATTTATACACATAATACAATTATCACAGTAAATTTTTATATGGTGTCTATTCTCATCTTGAAGAGTATTCAAGTGAAGAGGCCTTTACTTAACCTTTAACTACCGGTGTAAAAAGACCAATATTGCGCAGAGCGCTAGCGTTTTTCTGAAGATATCGCCACACTCACATACGGTCGATGTGCTTGCTAGAAGTACACGTGGTATCCTTTTGAATGTTAATAAGACGAGTGAAAAGCTGTTTCATGTGTTGTGTGTATTTATATAAATATTATAATCATTTAGTTTTAAGCACCGTAATAGTCTTTCAGGTATCAAGTAAAAATTAGAGACCCGAATCGACAGATGCTGAGTTGGAAAGTCTTGCTCAGGTCATACGCGACATGGATTCAGAAGAATATGTGTCAGGAGAAGCAGACACTTCAGAAAACGAAGTCATAGAGGAAAGTGAACACAACTCAAATTCGAAAAAATAACTCATGACTCAGATATCTTAGAGAAGGAATTGAATGAAAAGGAGTAATTGTAGGTTAATAAAGATAAAAAAGCTATAGAAGGAACACTGCCAAGTAAATTCAGTGAAACTATTCAAACAATTTGATAAAAATACTTCTTCTTCTTAACTGTATCATATATTTGTACCAATAATACCTGGACGGAAACAGTGTCCACTGAACATAGCAAATGAGAGGAGCGCTTTTATGAAAATTTTTCTAATTATTATTATTTCAATTACTCTACGGGTAAATTTTTGACAGTCGATAAACTGATATCATTTAGAGTACTGGTGTGGCGCACTTGTTTTGTTAATGGAATGTGTATCTATGTAGAAGGTTTTGGTTTTTACTAATACACTTGCATTATTAAATTGTGAAAGCACATTAAATTTTGGGTTATCCGACTCCGATTATCATAGCTGTCAATTAAATAAATTTCATGGAGCTTGGCCTTTGATGTAGGTGTTCTGAAAATTTTTAACTACATGTATTCATTTTACTTCACAAACTTTACAGTAATTAAATTTTATTATTATTATAGCGGAAGTTTCCTAGTAGCGTCTTTGTGCGGTATCAACCTGCCCACCCGTACGGGTCGGCCGTGCTAGTAACACACTGTTTAGTATGTACCAGATGTAGAAAACGTAAATGTACGAAAATGTAAAACGTTGTATACATGTTACTGGGCATCTATCTGCAAGCTCAATAGCTGTGCTATGTAGTAAGAATTATAGCTGTGTGCTATTATATTATTGGAGGTGGTATGCTTCCACATAGGGAGCTGTGTGCTCATTTATCTTGGTTGTTGGATAGTACAGAATTTTCCACTGGGTGGTCACACTTTTTAACCTTTCCCGGCCGGACTGTGAAAATGTTACATCCCAGGATGATTTATTGATTTTACTATGAATGCATATAAACTAGATAGTTTGTACAAGTATGTAGATATTAATGACATGATTCGATTATACATTATTTACCCTTACAAATGGTACAATATATTATTTCTGAAACTATGCTATGGAACCAACAAAACTTTTTCTTGCATTTTTGGCAACCATTGCTTCTGGGACAAATCATACAGAGTTTCAACGATAAAGGTGGCATTGTAATCTATTCAGCAACGTTAACTTGAGGTCCAAGTTCCGGGGGGGGGGGGGGGGGGGCGGTAGTATGAATGAACGATTAAGAAAAAATGATCCCGTGCCACTGCGATGTGTGACATGTTAAAAATTACTGCTTAAGTTGGAATTACCCGAAATAGGCAACATTCTTAGTTAGGATGTACAATAAGCCAATGATGGCTGCACTGCTTAGAGATGCTTGGAAAACCTCGTCCTCGATCTCGCTTTTTCATATCAGTCAATCACTGAATCAATACAAAAAGCCACTATTTCGTGCGTCATACGAGTAAAGCTAACACTATTGCGAGTTTTAAATAACCAAACACGCAGACACACCATCTTAAGCCCCTAAAAGACAAAATTTGTTGTTTTCAAAGTAATACCAGCACAACGTTTGAAGCTCCTGTAAAAATATACCATCCAAATGCCTGATGATGCACGTACTGTTATTTATTATTTCTTACAATACAAATTTTAAACGTCGTAATAAAAGGTGCGCCTGAAGTACGAGTCACATTTAATAACAGACGTATTCTCTATTATCAATATATCGCTGATTTTATTAAAAGAATTTAGGAATCATGAATGTTTGGTATCATCCGACGAAGAATCTTCTTATTTGACAGGGTAAGTTAATAGGCGAAATACTCGTCCAGTTAAAATCCAAAACAAATCCATCAAAAGCCGCGCCACGGCATTATAGTAACGGTTTGTTGCTATGTAGTCATTTAGAATCGTAGGCCCTTATTTCTTCGACGACGTGTAGACGGTTACATCAGCTCGATATGTGTATGTGGTGCAGACACTTTAGTACCAGAATTATGACGACTGTCACAAACTTCCGCTGACTTATAGTTTCAACCGAATGGAACGACAGCTCGTATCGCAAGACCTCATATACATGTTAGAAAAAAAAATTTTTCAATTCCCTTAGTATCCTGGAACGGAGATTTGTCGTGGTTGCTCAAGTTCCCGAATCTGACGCCTTGTAATTTTTTCTGTAGGGCTACCTAAAGTCTAAAGTTTACATCAATCGGCAGCTTATCTTTATGGTGCACCTTGTATAGAAAACCACAATTTAAGACGTAAGACTACATTGTAAGAATCTTCTTACATACTATTGCACCGTCTTTTCTAACAATGGTCATGTTCAAACCATATCGACCATATCGACCATATCAGACGAATGCAAATTGTGTAAGGGGCGACATATGCGCCATCAAGTAAATGTTCCTTGAGAAAGCTGAGCTACTAAATCGTTATACATCGGTTAATGTTTATTCAATCAGGTACACAAAATGCCCGAGCCATTACAGAACACTATTTTATCTTGGAAGGTTAAAGCAGTGGCAAGCAAGCGTTGGCTGCAGTTTTAGAATTGGGGAAAGGCTAGGCGTGAGGATTGGAAATGCAGGACATGATAGAAACGGTAATTACGCCACTATAAAACGATACTCTGTCCATAGCAACATTAACTACCATTCATGGAAGACACAATAAATTAATCATAGTCAAACTGCCTAATTTTCTTTTCTATGTTACGGTACACCAAGAAAAAGTTTACCCTACAACACGCAATTTACCTCGATAAAATCTGTTAATGACAATATAATTGTAACCCTGTGGACGTTAACCACATTACGAGGGGTTACTTAGGGAAATCTATAACAATTTTCGGTTACAAAACAGTGAAATCAATCAATCTAACTAAACGTTGATTATTTCCTTCCTTTTGTACAATAAAAATAATTTCAATTACAGCTTCAGCATTGATATAGAAGTAAGACGAAAAACCCATGAAAGCTAGAAACCGAAAGATTTACGCTCCAGATAAATAAAACTTTATAAGAAATAAGCCTGATCTCTCCATCTCAATAAAATTTTTAAAGAAGGTTGATCCTGAGAAAGACTGATAACTTCGCGTCCTACGAGTCAATGAACCCTTGTGTGGAATAGCATAAAACTGTTTCGGGAACAAACAAGAAGATCCCATAGAAATGTCAGCTATAAAGCGTCTAAAGTACAAGGCGGCCCTACGAATAGGGATGAATGTGCTCACAGCACGAGGTGTTAATATTAAGCAACTACACGCGATTTACTCATCACTTATTAATACTGCTAAGATAACTCCATCAAACACAGTACACACGAGGAAAGGTGAAAATAAACTCTACCACCGCTTGCAATTAATTTTCTTAATAAACTGTCAACACATCGTCCAGGAATCTAGAACTGCGTAGCTGGGAGATAATTAATCGCATAAGTCAGCGGAGCTCCTATTTGATCCATTATTATCTGTTATACAGGATGAGTCATTTAGTCCGGTTCTAGTATTATTTCATTAGGATTACGTTGTTGGATACTTCTTGTATTTGTATTTATTTTTACTGTTTACTTTACTATACCTTATGGCCTATTATACTGTATTTGGCTTCACGAAAATGTGTGCTTTCCAAATGTAATAAAATGCATGTCATATAGCAACAAAACCAAAAAGTTCATTTCAAAAATGTCTGTCTGTGTGTTTGCGTGAGTATTTCAAAAATTACAGGACTGATATATTCGAAATTTACATGCTAAGAAAAATAAAATACCTACAAAATTATATACTATATAATATTTTTAGAAAAAAGAAATTCAGGAAGCTCCCGGAAACACTGCAGAACGTACAAATCAAAGAATCTTCCAAAACAATTAAAGATTAAAAACTCGAGTTTTTGAGAGCTTCCACTTTAACGGCGACTTGTAAAATATTTGGAAAATATTTGGAAAATTTATTAGAGAAAATTAAAATTCGTACTAGATGTGAATTTTACAGGGTAAGGGAATTATGGTGGCTACGAAAATAAGAAGATTTCAAATATTCTTTAAAATTTAAACAACAGGCTTTGTTTAAATTTTTGGAATGGTACTAGCAATAATTTACAATATTGCGTTTGCCATTGTCGGAGCTTTCAGACTTAGAACGATTTTTTAATAATCTCAAAGCGACTTAAAGGATCGGCATTTACAGCAAAGTATTTAATAATTCTTAACGGTTAAACACTTACAATTAATTATGCTAGAAACATCTGTCTTGTATGATAGTAAATTTTGTAAATTCAGAAACTATATCCTTCTTAGATTTCGCTATCCCGCATAAGATTTTTGGAGGGATATTTGCGATCCTCCGTTTTGGCGCTGCCGTTTTAGCGCCGGGATATTTAAGCGTCGCTTCTCATTTTATTTATTCATCATTCATTGACAGCCTCTTCGTCCCAGTGCTGGGCATCGGCCTCTTGTGTGCCATGTGTTTCTCCTCAGCGCTAAGGTAGAAACACGGGGGACCTACAGTTTAACGTAGAATCCGAACGACAGAAATTCCAGAGAAGGTTTTTAGCATTAAGGTCCCACAGGTTGCAAGCCGAATTGGGAAATTGTGTGTGGTGGGTTGACAAGATTTTTATAAATCTACATAATAATGCTTAGGTTTCGAACCCAAGCCAGGATCGATGTTTTACTCAGAAAGCAAGCGCTTTACCAACTGAGCTACCACCACACACTTCATTTCATTATTATTACAAAATTTTATATAGTTTCACTTGTTTGTTTGTATGAATGTTAGGGTCAAATCCCCGGTTGGGAATCAACCACATGACACTCATGTCGTGTCTACGACAAAAAATAAGTGGACGCGACTGCCTCCCTGGACTTTCCCATACTGGAAACTGTTCATATCATCTTTATTCAACAGTAGAGTTATTTTCCTCAAAACGGTTGTTCAAGTGCTATCTAAAACCTTGCCTCGTAACGAATAGACTTACAAGGCTTGTAAGAAGTCCCGCCAAATATCTGCGGTGCCCCTTAATTTCCTTTTAATATGCAACCAGGCATA
>JABXWE010027266.1:0-24856 GCA_014611495.1 Limonius californicus | reverse complement strand
TAATTGTTAGATATAATTGATATCGATTTATGAAAAATTAAGGCGGAACAATGATAAGGTGAAATACGATAATATGTTAGGCTTTTCAGTTACGTAGGTTTTATATATATATATATATATATATTATTATTATTATTATAAGCAACATTTATTATTGTATAGTGCGCGTCAAAAGTATGTTTACATATTTTTGACTGGGCGATTATATATTACTTCAGATAATTTTACCCCACAAATTCATGTACTATTTAGTGTTTTTGATTGTTCTTGCTTGTCTTAATTTTGCTCTATGTTTAGATTTTCTTAAAAATTACATTTCTATTTAAATTATGGCCGTGCTTGAGCGAAATACCTACATTATTGAGAATTACTTTCCAACTGTAAAAAGTTGAACCCAAAAGATACAATGTTTTAAAAGAAACGTAAGCTTATAAAAATAATGTAAGCGTTTGTTCTTATGTGCAGAACAGGGACTCATTGCAACAAAAAGCAATGAAGAACATGCATCGAAGAGTCATTCATTGTATCGACGCTTAATGATCAAGGCAGACATTTTGAGCATTAGCTGTACATAAGTTATCAAAACATTAATGAATTCTATGTTCAATTAAAAACTTTAATCTTCTCTAATGTTATTATTACGTTTTATATTGTAACATATTCTAATTCAAGTCATATAAGTGCGTTTCATCTTGTTTCATTTCTTTAAAAATAATATGAAATTTCTTTATTGCTTATGCTTATTTACTGTACTTTGTTTAATTTGTAGTAATTTTATTTGTATATGATTTTGCGTTTGAAATTTTCTACCTGTCGGTATAGTCGTGGGATTACCCTTGTAAAGTGACTTCATGTTGCTGATATTTACGTATGTTTTCTATGACGTTTGTAAACATGTAACATCACTGCTTCTAGTCGATTTGTAGTTGCTAGGGAGAATGATTTTTTTTTTCTATACTACCATGAGGATGGACTTGTTCGAAATTGTAATTCAGCATAACATTCGTAAAAAATATAATTAAACTGCTCAGAAAAACTTATTTCTATATGCGTATTTCTGGCAGGTATAACAGATACATATTTACTAAAATAATATTTTGATCACGTTGAATATGGGTGTTTTTCATTAGATACAACCTATTTCGCGACTTTTTGTATTTGAAACCAATTTATTTACACTATTTGTATAATGCCGAAGCAGAAAATTGAAACCCTTCTTGGTATTCTGCTATTACGCGTTTGTGTAACGTTTGCATTGGTACGTGTTCCTTGGTGGCACATATTGTGTATACGTATACTACTCGTACATCTCCTCTCGAGTTCTTTAATATGGGCGTTACTCATTTTTATCGCTATCATTTTCTGCGACATATTTTGTTCACAAGCATTATCTGCTTTGATACCATTTTTCTTAAGGTTATAAATCGTATATTTTGACACTTTCATAGTGAACGAAGCACGATAAATGACATTTGTAGGTGAAATTAATCCTTCACCACTTCGTAATCTTTCGCTCTGCTTTTCAAAAAAAGCAAAACATTTAAAATCTTCTGTTGGAACTATTCGTTAGATGTTGGCATTATAGGACGAAACTTTACAGGTATTAATCACGGAATTTGAACAAACAACAACTATAAGATATTAACGACGTAGGTAATAAACACAGAAAACACGAAACAAAACCATTATGCCGAACAGTAAAGGAAATATGCACAAAAAATTCAAAATTATGTCGACGGATATGTACGAGGCTTGTTCAACTAAAATCCATCTTTGATCAACTTAGCCTTGAAAACAATTGCAATAACTCAAGTGACGTTTGTTAATGCTAGTAGTGTTTGTAAGCAACACATTAATAAGTTTCTGGCATTTGAATTTGATTCTAACTTTTAAAACTTCGATTTTGAAATGGCGTTTGTTGTTGAAAATCCGCCCAAGTTTGATCAGCGTGCAGTCCTACAATTTTTATGCGCTGGCGGTGTGCAGCCATTGCAGATTCATATGCGAATGCAAGCAGTGTATGGAAATGTATGTATTACCTACGCAACTGTGAAGGAATGGTACCGAAAATTTAAGAATGGAAAAGAGAGGACTATGGAAGAGCGGTGTACTGCATTAACAGAAAACAATATGGCATGTGTGGAAGTCCTTATTAGAGAAAATCGTCCAATTTCAATCAGAGAAATTTCAGAAATTGTTCGTGCGAGTGTAGGATCTGTCCACAGTGTTGTTCGTAATCTGGGTTACAGTAAAGTTTATTCGGAATGGATTCTTCGTCTCTTGTCGAATGAACAAAAATGCTTGCGATTGGGCTTATATCTGCAACACCTCACAGATTATAGGCAAAATGGTGATTACTTTCTTGTGTGTGTAGTTGCTGGTGACGAAACTTGGTGCCATTACTACGA
The DNA here is from genome assembly GCA_014611495.1 of Limonius californicus. NCBI lineage: Eukaryota > Metazoa > Arthropoda > Insecta > Coleoptera > Elateridae > Limonius > Limonius californicus. The sequence continues at coordinate 22,448 of JABXWE010027266.1, read as the reverse complement.
GCCATCCAGTAAGTTGTTGTCGATGCAGTGGAAACATTCAAGTTCACCACCACCGAAGAAGTTTAAAGCACAACCTTCTGCAGGCAAGGCGATCCTAACATCTTTTTTCGACCTTGAAGGACCCTTGTTGACAATATTTAAGGAACCTGAACTAAATATCAATGCAAATCAGTACAATGAAACTTTGAACAAACTTCATCAACAATAAGACGGAAACGTCCAGGAAAACTTACGCGTGGGGTCATTTTACTGCACGACAATGCTAGGCTTCATGTTGCTAATGTGGTAAAAGAAGATCTTCAACGAAAGAAATTGAGGGTTTTAGAGCATCCACCGTATAGCCCGGATCTATCGCCTTGCGATTTCCGTATTTTTGGACCGCTGAAGAGGACGTTAAAAGGTCGGCATTTTGATTTTGACTCAGAAATACAGATAGCTGCGGAAGACTTCTTCAATCAGCAGCCACAAGAATTCTATGAGCAGGGTATACGTCGGTAAGTAAACCAACAGGATGCGTCAGTTAACTGTGACGGTAATTATTGGTAAATAAATTACTGAATAAATTTTTTACAAAGCAAAGATCGGTTTCAATTGAACACACCTCGTATGGTTGTGACTTTGGAAGAAGTAATTTTAAAAATTACAAACTATCGGACAATTGAATATTTCTGGTAACGTTGATGCTGTAGAACCATTCGAAAAGAAATTGTTGTGAAAATAAAAGTAATGGACCTTCAATTGGACCAGATTTATAATGCAGACGAAAGTGGTTCGTTCTGGAGGGTCTTGCCAAAGAAAACATTAGTTCATCGTGGCGAGAGGTCTGCCCCTGAACGAAAAATTAGTAAAGAAAGGAACTTTCATGCCCTGTGCTAATGTTACGGGTAGTCACAAATTGAAACTAGGAAAAGCAGCAAAACCTAGGGCCTTTGCCAAATTCCTTTATTCCAGTTTGTTATAAAGGCCAAGGCTGGATTACCAAAGATATTTTTCGTGAGTGGTTTTATACAGAATTTGTACCATCAGTAAAGCAAAAACTACGTGAATTGAATTTATCTCAAGAAGCACTTCTGATATTAGATAATGCTCCAGGACGACGATTTAGTCAGTGATGATGGTCAAACAGCTGCTATGTACATGCCCCCCAATTGTACACCATTCATACAATCCATAGACCAACATGTCATACAAGCTGTAAAGCTCTTTTATCGATAAAAGTTGCTCAAAACAATCATGAATTCTGAAATCGATATTCCTATAACTTGAAAAAAATAAACTTAAAAGATGTGGTCTATTCTTTGGATAAAGCGTATAAGTGATGAATTGATTAAAAAATCCTGGAAACCATTGTTACCGCATCTGTCTGATAAATTTGATAGCATATAACTGTTTTAGGTTATTAGCTATGAAAGCAAATAACCTAAAACAGTTATCTGCTGGTCAACCTACATACTGGCCAAGCGACCCAAGAAAGATCCCAGATACAATAGACTTTTATATCACAAAAGGCATAAATAACAAACAAGTCAAAACTGAATCAAGTTTGGATTTATCTTCAGATCATACACCTGTAATAATTACTATATACTCGAAAATCCTAGAGAAATCAAAACAACCTACACTCTACTCCAAAAAAACAGACTGGAAGCAATTTAGAGCTACACTAGATGATATAATTGTAACAAACGTATCACTTAAAACGGAGCAGGAACTGAACAGAGCTGTTGATAATTTAACAAAGGCTATCCAGAACGTTGCATGGCAAGCCACCGTTGATTCGACCAACACAAAAATAAAGGAAGAACCCCCAATAATAGTTAAACAAAAAATAGCCGAAAAGCGTAAAAGCAGAAAGTTGTGGCAAACTACAAAATCAGAAGAACACAAAAGGAAATTCAACAAGACTACTAGAGAATTAAAACAGCTGCTCCTTAATCTAAAAAACCAAGGAATCCAACAATACTGGGTGTCCCAGAAGTTTCTGACCCATTTTAACTGCAAAAATCTCGGAACTCAGTAACGATAGGGAGGTGCGGTTTTCGATGAACAATTTCTTTTTATATAAAGTTTTTTCAGTATAAATGTTTAATAAGTGAAATCTTATATAGGGTGTTTTACGAAAATGGTATTTTGTAAATGCAAATATCGTCTATTTTTTTAATGAAACACCCTATATATTTTTATTCTATCTGAAAGCTGTACTCTTCCCCTTCCCGAAAATCTATAATTTGTTGAAGTTTAGATGAAAAACGAGTAAGTTATTTGGTTTTTAATGATAGGCTGTTATGTAGGCATCTAGAGGCATCAATGTTAAAGTATGCTTTGGAATTTTTACAATCTCAATAAACTGACACGAACCGTCAAAGTAACTAATTCCAATTTGAATAGTTCTTAAACGGCTGGCTGTTGTTAATTTATTTTCATAATGGTTCGATATAGTTTACCTGAAAAATCAAAAACTGTGTTATTGTATGCTAAGTATGAATCGATTGTTAATACCAAAAGAAGATTTCGTGAGGTATTTAGGAAAAATCCACCTTCAAAAAACAGTATAAAAACGTGGTATGCTGCATTTCTGCAAAGTGGATTATTAGAAAGGATGAAATATCAAACACGTGATGCTGATATTTTTTTAAATAGACTCCTATGTATTCAGGAAACATTAAAAGAACATAATAATCGTATATCGCTCCGCAAAATATCATGCACAACAGGAATTTCAAAATCTGAAGTTCAGAGATGTATGAAGATATTAAAGTTGACTCCTTATAAAATTCAGATGCACCAAAAATTGTATGCAAGAGATTTTCAAACCAGAATTCTTTTTTCAGAGACTACTAGATTTATTTAAAGAAGTTCCCAATGTTCTACTTATAATGTCAGATGAGGCTGGTTTTCATTTAAACGGGCAATGTAATAAACATAATTGTCGCATATGGGGGTCTGAAAATCCAAGGGTGATTGAAGAACACGAAAGAGATTCGCCGAAGTTGAACGTTTGGTGTGGCGTTTCTAAAGAAAAAATATACGGACCGTTCTTTTTTGAAGAAACTACAATTACTGGTAATGTCTACAAAGACATGTTACAAAATTACTTATATCCATAACTTGAACAAGATGGCATCATGAATTCAGTTTACTTTCAGCAAGATGGTGCGCCACCACACTTTTCACTTGTGGCTAGAAATTCTTTAGCAGAAACATTGGGAGATAGGTGGATTGGGAGAGCCGGACCAATTGAGTGGCCTGCCCACTCACCAGACTTGACGATTCCAGACTTTTTTATATGGTCTTTTATCAAAGATAGATGTTATAATCCTATTCCAGAGACTCTGGAACAACTGCGAGGCAACATTGTCCGAACATTTCAAAAAATTACCCCGGAAATGTTACGCAATTCTTTTGATCACTTTTTGTTCAGGTTGCAAAAATGTATAGATCAAAATGGACAACACTTGGAACATCTTAAAGATTTTTATTAAATTAGATAATTTATAATGTTAATTTTTATTAAAATTTGATTTACCTTTCAAGTTTGTTTAGTTGTTTTAGTTATTTCTTAATGTTAAGTCGTGCTTCTTTCAAAAACATTCGGTATAATTTTTTTTTAAACGTAGGTATTAGTTAGTAGGCAAATTTTGTAATTGTTTTTCATTTAAAACGTATGTGTCAGACATTTTTATCTAATAAACAATCATCATTAAAAACCAAATAACTTAGTCGTTTTTCATCTAAAGTTCAACAAATTATAGATTTTCGGAAAGGGGAAGAGTACAGCTTTCAGATAGAATAAAATATATAGGGTGTTTCATTAAAAAAATAGACGATATTTGCATTTAAAAAATACCATTTTCGTAAAACGCCCTCTATAAGATTTCACTTATTAAACATTTATACTGAAAAAACTTTATATAAAAAAAAATTGTGTGAAATGTTCATCGAAAACCGCACCTCCCTATCGTTTCTGAGTTCCGAGATTTTTGCAGTTAAAATGGGTCAGAAACTTCTGGGACACCCAGTATTATATTATATCCTGCCCAAAAGCATCAAAAGATTTTTTAAGGCCCCAAACGAAATATTCATTTCCAATAAAATGCGTTTTCATATAAAAGCCTGTTAACTAAACCACATAAAAACACCTATAAAACCCTAAGTATGCCGAGCTGTATTTCACTTTCAAAATATGCCGATATTTTAAATCTTTTTGTGGTTGTACGCATCAGTGCAACTTCAAACTATTATGATATCTTAATATTCACAGTATATCAGGCCGGGATAGGTAGCAATAAACATGGAATGGAGCATTATGACTTTACTTATAATTTAAATATTGTACTAATTTCGAGAACACCCCAAGCTTTGTTTAAAAATAACAACGGACAGAGCAGACACTGTTGACATTTTATGTTACGGTAAGCACTCGTGGAAGCTTTTATGTTTTAGGTAACTCAAACACCTTAACTCTGTGTAGGGTACTTAAGATAACATATTACAAAGCTCTTTTCTGTATCTAGCAGCTCTTGAGCTGGAATAGCCGTCATATCTGAGCTTGCAAACGCTCGCAATATTTTGCCGGAACTGTTTTATATTCAATGACTGCTAGAATACTGTATGTAATATTGTGAATGGATGTAATGGCTTCCGAAAATATTACAAATAAATCTTAATTACGCTAGAAAATGATAGACAACCAACAACTGTATTTTTATCATTCACAATATTTTTAACGTGTTTTCTTTTATAGAAACAACCCCCAGATCGTTCAAAACATTGCGTTACTAACATGCAAGCTCTTCGTAATTGACTGGCCTTGAAGCAAATTATAGGACATAACTCCTTGCATGATCCTATCCTGTTCTATTCTCTTTTATGTCCTACCTAATTAATCATTGTTTCTTTCTTCCTACGACCTTCCTAGCTGATCAATATCTTTCCGTTTTTTCTCAAGATACCAATGTTTTTTATATTTCCCGCGCGACAATTCTACTTTTATTAGCCCATATTCTTCAGACTTCCAACAATTCCAGCAGAACATATGATGTGGCAGATTAAAATCAGTAAGTCTTTTTACCAAGCTAAACAGTTTTGTAAAAGTTACAACTAAGCAATATTAGACGAACGTGTATACATCAATTTCATTTGTAAAGAATAAAACATTTTCGTAACACCGTCGAGCAGCAAGGTTCAGAAAGTCTAGGAATATTCCGCAATTTGATTTCTGTTTCCCTTCGCAAGGAGGTAGTTTAAGTTCAATTCGTTTTCGGAAAACGAAATTTAGATAAGGATATGCGACACATATGTTATCGACTAGACTAAGGGTTCGATGAAAAGGTATAGGTAAGTAACACCGCTTGTCAATATGCCAGCAGGATTCTCAACGCGACAACTTACTATAGGGAGCATTTTACTAAAACGTGTGTTGAGCTTATATCCATGTTTAACCGACGTAACTTGGTTGGTGTTAAAGATTTAAATATGTTGCTCATGGTTGTGCTAAAAAATATAATAGAATCGTTATTTCGAAATTGTTAAATGGGGTTTATCACAGACGTCCAGGGGACGTGTTTGTATTATTAAAAGTGTGATAACAGTAGCATTAAGGAAATGCGCAGGAGAAAATACTTTGCTTAGTGCAAAATCGTTTAACGACTTTGCTGAATTTTTGTGCGTTTTTGTGGTTTGATAAATATAGCATCGAGAATGAGATTTAGAGACCCCGTAAATCTCACCTATTCGCTGAGAAAATCGAATCTAATCTTGTTTCGCCTCATCCTAGGTGTTGTCAGCCTGTCCCCTACCTATCCTATATTTCTGGGCTTCCTTTTATGTCGTAGAGATTGCTGCAGGCCATACAGCTCTGCCTACATAATACACAACCCTCAACGTATTTGCCTAATTCACTTTCCTCTATCTTAACAATAAAGTTGCGCGTTATTATTTTACTTTGCAGCAAATTTGTAGCACTTTACTAAATCAAAATTGCGTCTCGCACAAAGTCATTTCATATATTTTATTTTCTAAATCTATATGCAAATGTGCTACACAAGTAATTACTTGAATATTCATCCATGTTAGATATTCCGTATGTTTACTCATTATGTACATTGCAATCAAAAGTTATAAGTACATTACCCTAATTTATATTCAAGAAATTCCTGTATCTTAGTACTATCCGTGATAACCATATTCAACTTCAGTCTATTTGTTCTACAAGGGTTCCGTTACAAGGAACAAATTTCGCAGTTCTCTGTAATATGTTTGACTTTAGGGGTTCAGGAAGTAGAAAGGTGAAATCGTCGTCGGCTAAACGCCTTCGAACCTCATTTTTCGTGAAAAAGTCGCTAAAATGGGACAATATAGTAGTAATAAATAATTTTAAGCTCTGCGAAACCAAATTGTGTCGCGTTTTCAGACGCAAAATCCACCGACACGTTTTCTTTTCATAAACCTTAATGCCTCTCGTGCATTTTGATATTATTATTTCGCTATTGTGCGACTTGGTCTCGGAGTCGTGCAATTCTAACGTAATATTCTAATTTAATTTTATAAGACGTTTGTATCTCGGTACTTTGAATTTTATGGCTTTCTTTGTAAAACTATAAAAGGTAATATTCTTGGAGGGGCGTAAAAGATTACATTTCTGTCTATTAGCGAATATGGCGGAGACATTAAAGTACCCTGAGTTCGACGTCAAGAGGCTTTTTATAGTACTTTTTATTTTCTTTCTCTTAGCCTAGTACATCTAGTGAAGTAATTGAATTTGTTCAAAAATTTCGTGAGGGTTTTACATTTTCAAAACAAATGTCTCTGAAATAAGCAGCTGGTAGTTTACAACGCATTTTTAATGAACACTAGTTAGAAGGTGGACACAGGAGATGAAACGTGAGAATTATTACGAATGCCGACAGAATTCAAATAGTTTTAAGCAAATTCAAAATTTTTAAACATTCTTTATTTATAAATTCCGATTGTGTGTATTTATTATATGAAATTTCTTGGTTTGTGTTTAACATTCTTTTTACATTACTTACCTTTTTTTATTTCTTAAAAAATTCTAAATTGTGTTGAGATTATCAGTATTTTATTTGAATCAAAATTGGAGGAAACTGTTGTATAAAATTATGTTTACAGTTTTTTCTGAAAAATAGTGAACTAAACTGATAGGTAGTTTAATAAACGTCAAACGTACAGGTTGACTGCAAGAACCTATTCCGTCCATAGTTACGAAGTTGAAGGACGATATTTTCATAATAGAATCATATTTTTAAAATCGTGTCCACGGATATTCTAACTGAAACTTTTTTTGCACGAAACTCTATGAAGTATGAAGCTTAATACAAATGGTACTGCGCCTTCTCTGTTTAGTGGGATCACCTAATTTTATGAACATTCTGTGAATGTAAATATGAATGCAATTAAAAATCAGACATTTTAGGATTTCGATTCTAATTTCTCAAAAAAATTGATTGTATAAGAATCAGATATCTGTGGTCAGAACCAAGAATAGTTTTACGATTCTACAAATGGGACTGATTCGGATTGTCAGTGTCGAGAGTCGATTTCGTTTCTAAAATCGGGTTTCGAAATTCCATTCTTAAAATTCAAAATCGTTTATCCGTTTTACCTGGACTTACTGTTAGGTAGTTGGTGAGTCAAAGGAAACGAATAAACAATCTCCGTGATTAATTTCTTAAAAGATCGTCATTTTTTAAATGATGCGACTCCCAACATTATCATTTATAATGGAATTAAAAGTTTAGATAGCCCAAAAATTACGGGAAACAAACAAAAACGTATTGATTAGCGTATTCTAGATTTGTTTATAGTTATCTTATGTAACGTTACGGACCCTTGTGTTGTGTTTACAGTGTATTCGTCGTGATCGTCTTAGGTTCGAATCTAGAGTAGTTGAGTTAAATGCGTAAAATAAAACACCAGAAAAGTTTAATACTTTTATTAACGTCAATATTAGCTGCATACAGTGCAATTCAACTACCCCCGGTATTCACCTGTTCAGGCTAGGAAACTGCAGGAAACCCTACCCGGGGTAGCGCTATTCGATCTCAAGATGAAGTTATAGGCCTGTGTGTAGCGTGGTTTTCTGAAGGTGCAATGTGAATGATTAAGGAACTTGAAGCTGCAGCTGAGGTACCTCAAAGCGCAATCGTCAATGGATGCTGTAAGCTGCTGAGACCCCTCAAAGCGCTGGCAGGTGAAGGGTTGAGAGAACTTGACGCTGCAGCTGAGATACCTCAAAGCGCAATCGTCAAGGGATGCCGTGAGCTGCTGAGATACTTAAAAACACTGACAGGTGAAGGGTTAAGGAAACCTGTAAAATAACTGTCCTTCTTGATATTTAAATCAAAAATGCTTTCATAACAGCTTACTTCTGCTTTTATAGGCCAAAAGCGGGTGCTGGATCCTGAGAACCCACTGCATGTGTACCCCATTTTTAGAAACAACACGCATTTTATGACCCCATTAATTTTGGAGCTAATAATTTTCGTAAAAATAAGTTAATTATCTGTTAAAAATCTGGAGAACCAAAGCTAAATAAATAACTCTCATAATTTAGTGTTTAGTTAACACGTCTATGTGTGGAATGCCACCCATGAGGGTATTCAGCAAAAAAAGTAATAATTTAGGAAGGTTATGGACTAAACTAAACCAAACATTTAGCACAGCAATGAACCGCGCTAAAGACAGCTGTCATTGCGTATCTTATGTACTTGAGATCAACTAATTCGAAGTCATATTGTGAACCTAAAGCTCTGAAATAAATAGCTGAAAGAAAACGCTGAAAAGGAATTTTTTAGATATGGAAATGTAAAATTCAACTACCGAGTAGGTAGCTGTCTTATAATTCCATTCATTGTATATGACAGTTGGTGTTTACTTTATGATCGTTGCCCTCATAAATTAGGTCTACTCGTGAAGGGCAGATCTTCACAAAAAATAAACACGTGTGAAGGAACGGCCGTTCCCAAGATCAATGAGGCGAGATTTCCAAACGGCAACTAAAATTCATTAGCAGTTAAATTTAACATGAAATATATATGCGAGTATAGATTAAAAATTTAAATTATGAGCATAATGTCGAAAAATTCAACTGTCTGTGAGAATATAAACATAATCGCAAATGCGGACCGCTACACTTAGAATACACAAGCAGTGTTCGAAAAGGGAACTATTCGATATTAACTTAAAATTAGTTACAATTATCCGATTAAATTATTCAGATTTCCGATCTGTCAAATCTCGTTTCGTCATGCGTTTAGGATTTGGATTTTTGGAGGAATAAGTTTTATAAAGAATTCTACGACATTAAGTTGTAGAACCCTGGTGGGTCTCTTTGCTCTACAACTATTTGCTCGCCAAGCCGATTGCTCACTAGACAGATGGTCGACAAGCAATTTATTGTTAAAATATTATCTGTAGGCATATACTATGCACTGCTGGCAATTCTCAAAATCTTACATTCCTCTAAGGAATATTGATAATTGAAGTAGGGTTGCCTTGGAGTTGAATATTTGATTCTTTTTGTTCCTAACAAAATTAACTTTTGGATTATTGGTACAGAAACAACATTTTAAATTTCTAAATATTTTAATAAACAGTTATCCATTCAGACACTTACACTTCGTTGTAACGCAAAATAATTGTATTTGTTATTACCTACAGTTAATAGCTAGGTTATGTACAAAGCCATGATTTTTAATAGTCAAGGCATTGATTCAACGTTCAGAAAGCATACACATCGATTATTTACGCAATGCTGATTATAAATTCCAATCAAGAGTTTGAAACTTTGAAAAAAATCGTATCAATCTAAATTTTCAAGTTAGAGAGGTAGCAAAAAACCACCCGATTTGCCTTAGCCCTTCAGTTTCAAAAGTGCGAATTACTAAACAGAACATAGAACTTCTGCTTCCAGTTCCAAAAACTTTTCAACAGCTTATTGAATTTGGCAAATTTTTAATAAACCTCTAGATTATAAAATAGGACCAACCGTTTTCACGCTATCCACGGCATCACACACGCGTAGATATATATTTTGTAAAATAACTTTTTGTTGTTTACACGAATATTTGTATAAAATATCAAAATATATAAAGAAATAACACTCTCCTTATACCTACGATATCTGAAAATAAAAGTTAAGATTTTAATTATGAATCGAAAGATGTGCTAAATTATTTTACAACCGAAGATACCTAACAATATAAACTAGTTTTTTTGCATTGGTCCAGTATACTTAAAGCTGCAAACAAGTTGGCTGTAGAGCAAACGATGGCGAGCAATAATTTTCGCGAGTTTCGCTCCTAGCGAACAATCGGCAATCGATGAGCAAACGGAGAATCCTAAAATGACCTGTAAGCAGATTACTTTTATTAGATAAGTCCGAGAACAGTAAATATGCATATTTAATTTCGCAACTACGAATTTGCTAAAAGATATGTTTCGGCTTTGCACAGTTTTCGTATTTTCGACCGGTTTATGTAGTTTGAAACTGAACATATTCTAAGAGTTTTCTCAAATTTAGAACTTTCGAGTATTTAAGCATATCTTACAGTGTGCTCACCAGATGGCAGTGGTTCACCGGCACCTTTGTATATGAGAAACTGTGACTTCTTAAATAATTATTTATCTTAATTTCAACAATAGTAGTATCTAAACCATATCCATTGCTTAGAGGAGTTGCTATTTTCAACAGTATAAGTTTAATATAGGTGTATTCAACTTTTACTTAAACATTTTTTAATGGAACGTTAGATAAGTTGTTACATACAACACCAAGGATGAGAATTTAATAAAAATTCTTTTTTTAAATAAGAATTTCTTCAATATTACTACAATATGCTTTTGTAGGTCATATCCGAAATGACGAATGTTTTAAATAAAGAATTAACAAGGTGTAGCTTCTAAACTGAACAATGACTAGTTAGGTTTTCATAATCTGCCGCTAGTATAACAATTACACTTATAAGCTAACGTGGTATTCATTATATTCATCTCACTTTAAAGCTGAACTGAACACATAGATTGCCGATCTGCTTTAATATACAAAATATAAATGTAAACGTTTAATGGCGGAGACAAACATAGTTCCACACATACAAACAACTTACTATTAGATCATGTGAATAAAACGTATAAAATATGTTTATATGAATTTGTCAAGTTTTTAACCTTACTCCAGAAATATATGGTTAATCCCTTCAAATATTGTTATTATTTTGGTGAATTGTAATAAAATATATCTTCTGTTATATTACGATACTCAGTGGTTAAATAAGACATAACGTTTACTAACGCAAATAAAAATGTTATTTGAGCTATCCATATCAGTTACTATCCTGCAGAATGTTAGGTTTTTAATTTGCACTTTACTAAAGTACTACATAAACCCTCAATCATGAAATCAAGACAGTTGTGTAATTTTTCCTCCTAGAATTTATGTTTACTATATTTGCATTAACTACTTATTTACTAAGTTTTGAGTATAGCCATATAAGTATAACACAATGTCACAATATAAGTACCTTCCTCTAAGTTTAAGAGATAAAATATTTTCTTGCACTGCATGAGGTGTAAATATTTGTATCTGTTCTAAATCAAGGCACTTTAAATATAAATGTCTAAAAATGCAAGAAGCTGATAATCTTTTTTAGTCAATCAAATAACTATTGTTACCTCACATTAATGGCTCCGATTTTCCTAGCTCAATAAATCACATGGAAAACGTGTGCTAAAAACAACAAGGTGCTGCAGAGGCAAAATTTTAATATAATTATTTTATGGAGATCATTGTTTTTGTATCATTTTCTAAACGGTTATGCAGCATATGGGTTGGTGTATGTTTGCACACATACCATAGTTTGTGTAAGTAAACACCTTAAAACCCAGTTTTCACCTAAGAAAACAAAACTAGTATTGTGTATCAGCCTAACATCATTGTGATGAAATTACAGAATATCAAGGTTAGTGCTCTAAAAATGGCATGTGATGGGCTGTTCTTTAAGGTACATACTTTCAGTTTTCGTTATGTATGCGTTTAATGGTATCAAACGAGTCCAAGTCTAGAATCGAAACAGATTCTTTAGCTCCAAGCACCAGTTTATAAAATCCAGAATCGAATTCCGATTCTTGAATAGAAGATTTCTAATACTAAGATTCAAAAATGAGCACTTCTCCAAGACTATCATTATTCCAATAGTTATTTCTTTATTCTTTAGCTTGCTACACTTTCGGCATTAGTATACTGCTGATTTTTCAAGCGGAACACTGTTTCTACTTCGCGCTCTGAATGTACCAAGTGGGTTAGAATTCATAGGAATATAAGCTCTACCGAGAAATATAATGCCATTTTCTAGACGTTCTAGATCTCTAAAACGTTAAAAACAGATTAAAATTAGTTGTTGGTGATTTATTAGTGCTATTCATGCTGTATCTAGGACAAATTTGAATTTACCCATAATTCAAACAGTGTTATCTCAATCTGAAGATGCTTTCTGTAAATTTCTAAATTTCGTCTTAAGGCGGACAAGTATGACACCTTTCGGCTATCTTACGGATTATAAGTAAAATAGTTTTGTTATTAATTTATTGATACTAGTAGTTATATTGTTATAGTTACCACACTGGATTTGTGTAGAACGTAAATACAACCTAATTTACATATATTGGCTCCCTGCAAACTTTTCTGTTCAATTATATTGTTATGAAGATGAGTCTGAGAGTAATTTTTATGATACTTTACGTATCTGGCTAATATACACATATGAGTGTGTAGTTTGGGATATCATAAAAACAGCTGATTCGATCTTAAAAGCTAGAAGTTTATTGAAACTATATCAAATTCAATAAGCTTGTAAAATTATCAAATATCAGATAAACGATTAGCTGATTTATGTTATTAAAATTATTTTATATACAGTATCTTTTTTTTAAACATTCACAGTACCCTCCCCCCCGAACCGCTTTCGCATTACTGGGGTGCGCGCGTCCCATACATACTCACCATTCATACAACATGCACCTTGTCACGCCTTTGTACTTCTTTTATACATACAAAATATTGGTTAAGGTGAAAAAAAAAATCGTCCTCGCAACTACGCCTCTGATCTGGTAAGAAGTTAACAAAATTTGACACACGTTAGCGTCCCGGAAAACCCACTCGGAGACGGGATGGTTCAACATACAATAAAATTTGGACCTAATTAGAGTTTGACTAATTAAGCAAAGGCGCCACCGACTTTAAACATTCACTAACGATGTCCTAGATGGAAATTTACGGAAGTCGGTCCTTCAGAATAATTAACCACCTACCTTACTTCCCAGTAGTTCCTCAAATGGAATTAGCTTTGTTATAACCCAATAATAAAAGTCCAGTTGCAACCAAAATTTCATTTAATGTAAGACTTAAAAGAATTCACTCCACAATTATAAATGTTGTTTACATAAAGAGCTCATACGTCCCAATTTTACGTTCACATAAACAAAATAAATAATTCTCAAATCAATAAATGAATTGGGTGAGCCTAAATAATGTGGAGTACCTTATTGCGCTCCCCCGAACGTAAATAAATATTAAACCAGCGCACTAGTATATGATAGAGGCCTCTGTCAAAATAATGCGTAACTCAACAACTTAGATAAAGTATTTAAGACAACAACACTCCGAGAACGCAATATAATCCCCATTCTTATGACGCACCCTATATATATTGTGTACGTAAAATTGATCCCATATAAAAGTACTGAATACAATGTTACTTAATATTTAAACAAACCCCCAGGCTATTCTCAAAATTTGAATAAAACCCAATTAATGATCACTACTAATTAAATACAGTTATAGTTAATACGAAAAATTACAACAATGGACAACAACAAAATTCAAAGTCACTTCCCTTTTTGTTTGTGAGATAGCTTCTATCACGGCGGACACTCAGGCGAGCGTGTCTTGATTTGTTGAACTGCTCAAGTTAAATTCGCACCGGTTCGCTTATCTACATGCCAGTTGTGTATGAATGCAGGATTTTCCACTGCCTCGGAGTATGAATGTGGAACTTTTTCAGCCACACGGATTTTGCCTAATTAATTCATTTGTAATTAGAAATAAGGTCTAGCGATTTAAGAGGAGACTGTTATTCTTTTTCTAACAGGACTTACCAGTAGATGGTATCTGACAAGAAACAAAAATATGGTTGTCTCGAACAGAGCGCCTTCAAATTGGAAACTTAAATTCCCTGGAGCGAACTTCTATCGAAATTTTACTTTCCAAGTCGTATATGACTTAATTATTTCACACGCACATGCACTCGTTAAGAACCACCATTCGAAACAGAATACGGAAATCGTTCCCCAAAAATCCCTCCTTCTTTTACATTCCGGAAATGCAGTTCGTGCTGCCCACAGTGACGGAAATATTAACTCGAAATTTTATAGGATCCGACAAATTTATGCATTTTAAGTAGGTAAATAAGGTTGCATACAAATAGGGGCAGAATTCGTTACAACCTTAAACTGAACTAAATGGAATACGGTCTCCTCAGCTGCGGTTTGACCCTGCGGCCGATTGAGCTGCATTTCACTGTGACCTCGACTGACAGAGCTTGGTCGCACTGCCCCATCGAAGTCCCTAATATACAATATCTACAACAGAAAAATCTGACATACTTTTCGTTTAGTTTATTAGGAACAGAGGACTAAATATTAGCTTACATAAATTCAACAGGCAACGATGTTTTCATTATCAACGTCCCTTAGCTTAGAAGAATCAGAACATGTTGAGAATTATTAACATCATATACTAAATGTCTACAGATACTATTTTAATTTAAGAATAAATTGCTTGTCGAGATCTGTTTCGTGAGTAAACGTTGGCGAGCAAAGGGACGCAGAAGAAAGTAGATTTTAGTACGATTTTTATTTCATAGTTTTCTAAAAACGTTTTAACTATATTTTTACTACGCTTACTAAGTTGCCCAATTTTAAAATGTGCTTTTTCATCTCAAATTGCCTTAAGTTACTAAGAACCTGTTCAAATATTTACAAATGCTTATTTATTATATTTTTTATTGCAACGCCATGTGAATGTACCTGTATTTGCTTCTGAACCTGAAAGAAATTCCTCAAAGTAGCGGCAATCAGCGATGCAATTTTCTCACGGTGTTAAAAATATAAAAGGCAAGTTGAATATCTTAATAGCTTATTTTCGATGCGACTTCTGATTCTAGTCCAAGCGATGAATTTCGTTTAAAGCGGAAACCTTGACGCAAAGTTCCACCCTTTTCTAATTTAAAATTTCCATATTTGACACGTTAGTGAGATTTTGTTCGATACGGTTTCTGATTTCTCTTACCCACGCATCCAAACCAGCTCCTCTTTTGTGATAATATCACACAACGTAATAATGCAGGTCCTAAATCTCTGCCTCCCTGCAAAAAATCGATCTTTTACCAAACATTTATGATTTATGAATAATAACAGCCCTTGTAACAGGCCTGCATTTAAGAGATTTGCTTTCCTATTTGTCAGTTTCAGGGTAATCATCGTGTTCACTCCGTTTTATATTCCCAGTGGGATTTTACATAGCGTTATGTAGATTAATTACAAGGTCCATGTTCATTATGTGCACAAATGAGGTACAGTAATTGCAGTTTCCCTACCCGGTTTTCCAGAGTTTTGTTATAATTGTAATCGATAACTGGTAATGGATTTTTACTGATAAAAGGATACGAATTTAATTGAGCAATCGCCCCTAGGGCAAATTCGAATTTTAATTTAAAAAGGTGGATTCAAATAGAAACCCCCACAAAATGCATATCTTGAAGTTATTGCAAGAACACCCCTCTTCGGGTTTGATTCTATTAAATTACCAGATAATTAAATGAATGTGCTTGACTTATAACAACTGCCTTCAAATTATGTTAAAATTATTCACACAAACTTGTTTATTTAAAAGGCTTCATTCGGTCGGGAGTTTATGTTGTTATCTACATTAAGCCGAGGTAAACCATTTAATTGTCGAAAATTCCGTTTAAATTCTATTGTTTGTTAATGTGGAAAATATTTAACATTGTTGTAAAACCTTTAATAATAACGCCAATAAACTACGATTAAGGCACATAGTACGGACAAGAATTTTTGAATAATATATTTTCATTTGCCAAATTAGCTTGACAATTTCGGATAATCTTCCGTGTTCAGAATAATAATATCGCGTTTTCTAAAAGCCCAAACATTTGTGACAACGGAAGAGGCGGTTCCTCCGAATACTGAACAATCAACGAGTTTAGAATGCAAGTCAGCTTCCAAAAAAATTGCTCAAATGACACCACAAAGGTTTTCTACTCGTTGAAAGCTTGTTTCCTTTCATTAGTTTAATCCAAAACTTTTCCTTCAGATGTGAAATAAGCTGTCGTTAATAGGCATGTCAAGTCGAATTCCCTGACGAATCTACGAATTCAAGTTAGAAAATCGCTCCGGCACTTCGCGAAGCACGCCTGCTGATTCAAAAGACAGACGAAAATTCTAATCTTGTTATCTACTTATTTGCGCAAACAAAGCCAGAACAGAAGCAAATAGTTTGTCGAATTGTGCAAGACAATAATTAAATTTCTTGATAAACTATCAAATAAGGAGGCAGTTAAAAGTTATTCGAAACGGAAACTTTTTCATGCAATTACTTGAGGATTACAGCAATTGAAAATAAAATATAGCCTCTACAGCAATGCAATCGAGTTAAACTAGGATTGGTTTATTGTGTGGATTGTTACGGCATTTCTTTACCAACAAACTTGAAATGATGTTTATGGCACATGGTTAGACTTTTTCAATTTGAATTTTGTATGGTCAAATAATTTACGTTCGGATGATGTTACTTAATTAAAATTTAATGTGCACAAACACTTAACTTTCCGATGAAAATCTTTGTACAACTAATGTTTCAATCTTATACCCAGTAGCTTTAAACGAAGAAAAGGATAATATTTTCAAAAAATATTATTATAAAGCTGTTATTTTATATACAATTACGATTGTGGAATTGGTTGGTGTATGGATATTATTTGATATCGTTATATTTAAAACGTTGACATATCAACTTTGCATTTACATCACTATCATATAGATCTGTCAATATATCAGAATTATCCATATGTTAATGAAGATTTTAATGTACGGATAAACAAATATTTTAACATGTCGATTGTATCTTGTATCTATTTTTCAGTAAGCTATTCTATGTGTCAGTATTTAACAAGGTAACACTTGTTGTAGATAAAGCAAATAAAACTTTTGTAATGATAGGTGGGATGATTGATCTTAAACATGTTTCTTATTAAATAATATCGATAATGAATATACAGGGTGTCAATTTGAAAAAATAAATGTGTTATATCTCTGGAAGTGGGAATCATCATGACTCATAAGGTAACCTTCCCCATTCAACCCCTTAGGCTCACTTTGTGATACGTCATTGAAAACCTCTTTCAAAATACTATTCAATATTAGCAAGCTATTTTTTCCCGACTCGTTTAGGAAAAATATAATGGCTCCCAAGATATGCAGATTGAAACCCCATAAGACTTCCATCGATGGGTCATTTAAAATCTGTTGTCTATAAAACTCAGCTTCAATCCATCCCACAACTGTGACAAGGAATACTTCAGGAGTACCAAGCTATTCCGCAACAAACGTAAAATATTGGGAGAGAATTTTTGAGTAGATTTTACTATTGCGTAGAGATAAATGGAAATCCTTTCGAACATATAAACTAATATTTTGAAATTTGAATTACAATAATTGATTGAGAACCTTTTGAGTTATATTTTCTAATTTTACCGAAACAAGTCGGGAAAAATGTTTGCTACTATTGAATAGCATTTTGTAAGATGTTTTTCAATGACGTATTGCAAAGTGGGTGCTACTATTTTAAATTTTTTGTTGAGGTACTTAGAGCTTAACGGATTTAATGGGGAAGGTTGTCTTATGAGTAGAGTTGGGCAAATATGCCGTAAAAATAGTGCATATATGCACTAATATATGCTACAAAAAGCCTTCAATATATGCACGAATATGCAGTAACCTAATTCTGACATTTATTTTAAAGTATAATTCATAAGTTAAAGCAAGTTTTGAATCAAAGGTAGTCGTATTTTGTTAAAAGAGAAATAATACAATCATCGTTCTTCAGTATTTTTAATTACAAGCATATACAAAAAGGAGCATACCCTACATCACACTAAAGAAATGTTAGAGTTGAAAGTCTGCTGTATTTAGGAATATAATCGTCAATTTGATTACTAATTTTTTTACATATTTTATTTTTATTTTTATTGAGGATGGAATGAAAATTTTCGAATACTTTTAAAGAATCCACGAGAAGCAGGTTTTGTGTTTCCAGTTTATTAATAATGTTGGGAATTTCAGAAAAATGAGCCTTTATGTAGGATAATTGAGATTCTAATTCAGAATTATTCAAAATTCCTTGACAATCTGCTACAGACTGAGCACAACTTGAATCAAAAGAATTAACAACAATAATATAAAATCACTATCATGTTGGCAATAAAATAGAGCGGCTTCAATCCACGTTCCCCATCTGGTAAGGATCGGCTGTGGAGGTAAGGGAACATCCTTAAGCCGTTGTTTGTAAACTTCCAGGCGCACTGGTAATTTTAGGAATACCTTCTTCCGGTTATTAATTAGTTTATTCAACAAATCAAACTCGTCTCTAATTGTTTCGGCCACTCTATTCATTGCATGAGCCGAACAGGACACTTGAATTATATTAGGATAAAAAATTTTAGGTTTTGTTCAGCTTTCACCATGTATGCTGCACCATCAGTTACCATATATAAAATTCTTTCTGTTGGTATTTGATTTGGCACATATAATAATGAAAGGGTTTCATTGACGAAACGTGAAATTGTCAAATGGTTGGTTTTTTCGAGTTGTTTAACAGCAACTAAAAAGCTGAACGAAGGATTTCCGTTCAAGACACCAATCGATGGCATCGGTGGTTTCGTCAACTCTAAACCAAATATAATTATTACGAATAGCGTTTCTAAGTGTTTGAAGATTTTCTTCGTATAGTTTTGGAATGTGCGTTCTGGAAGCTGTTTTCCGCTAAACGATTTTTTCTTTTGTATATTTTTCCAAGAATTGTTTAAATTCTGGAACGTCTAAAGTATAAAATGGAATATTGTACGAAATTATCATTTTACACAAATCGTCATTAAAGTTGCTAAAATTTTCGTAACAATTCGGCAATAATTGGTTGTGGCTCGTTTGCATTATTTTTCTATTTTGATGTGGGCCTGTAGCTACGTGCTGATCAAGTTGATACTTTTTATTAACGTTGATCTATAAAAACAATAACTGAGTACAATAATATACTAGAGCTTAGAAAATATGGCAACTAATTGAGGGGAGCTCTGCCGATTTCTTTGGATTATTACATTAACTAAATCTCTAATTTAATTCTTTAATCCCATGACTGATGATAATATCAAATAACAAATTGGAATTTAAACTTTTAATTTGACATTAAGGGATGTTCTGGGTTGCCAATGTTTTAAAGAGAGGGAATATTTTATTAAATTAAAATAACGGAATACACACCTCTTTTGTGCACACGGTACAAAACACAACACTTCCATCATATTTAAAGCATGCATGCGGCTTCAACCATTTCTTAATTAAATCAGGAATTGAACTACCAACTTTAGGCACTTTCACAAATCTCGGGTTGATACTTGCAGCTTTGCCAAGAAATGAATGACGCAAAAAAGAAACTGAAAATTTACCAACCCCTTTGGTAAGCACTAAGTACATAATAAATACCCTCCAAGAATCAGCTAAATTCCCAAATACGTACTATTTTCCAAGAAATGTCCTTTGAATACCTAAGTAGCTACCCAACTAATACCGTCTTTCTGTTGTCACATATTTAGGATATATTAAGTTATTTCCCCGTAAGAATTTATAGGACATTCATAACCAAACAATTTGTTTGATATTTTATTTTTTAATTTTTTTTGCTAGTATATGCATTTTCATGCCCTTAAAAAACAAAATATGCACAACCATATACCACATGCCGTAAAGTTGTAATATATGTAAAATATGCAAAAAAGCATTTACTTTTTATGAGTCTAAACATTAAAAAACGTGAAAAATTAACAAGTTATGCTCAGTAGGAAAAGATATGCAAATATGCATTTGCCCAACTCTACTTATGAGTCAGGGTGATTCTTCCTCCATGTTGTAGAAACGTGTTCTAGAAAGGTTCGGTACTATAGAGATCTGGTTTGATACCAGATACTATATATTAAAATTGAAACGAGCTTTTGGGAAACGTGTTTGTTTATTGAATCGTAAAATGGTAACTTAGTAAACAAATAACAAAAACATACCAACCCAAACAAGGCAATCCGATAAATGTAGTGCACGCGCACTACAGTACCTATTTTACTTCCAGAGATATTACAAATTGTACGTTTTTAAATTGACACCCTGTATGCGTACTATTGAATATGAAAAGTACATTAAAAAGCAGTATTGAAAAAAAAAACGAAAATTCATGGAAGCTACTGTTATATACATAAATTTCCAATTTTTTTCATAGAGAAACTTGGGTAAATATCATTTTTTCAGACAGAGTTTACATTCGTGAAACTCTCATATATTTGTGTAGTTGTAAGGAATCTAAAGAAAGTGTTCCACAAGCGTTGTTTATGATATAAAGGCCTATTGATTTCTGTTGTGATAACTTGTTCTTGTAAAGTTGTATCTAACATCTTGATTGTTTAAAAATTGCTTTAAATTATTTTGTCCTATACAAATTTTAGTTTTGAGTACCTGTCAATTACAGAATATGCTCTTACCATTACCCAATGCAGTTTTAGAGAATAACGCAAATAATTCAAAATACTAATTGGAAATATATCATGTTTGTGGCTCTGCCGATGATTGTAACCATTTCTTCGGCTCACGTGGTAATTCCTTTCGTTCTTTCGTCCCACCGTTCGCTTTACCATATCCTGTATATGAAAAAGTTCTCTTAAAATAGCTTTACTTTGTTGATCCCTAATTTATATACCCAGTATTGTGCGCAATATTTTCGTATCCGTAATGCGCATTTTTTGTTTGGTATCACTTTCCATTCTCGTTTTCGTTGTGTGTAAGTGTTTTGTATATTTTCATCTTACTTTCTACATTAGTGTGTTTATTATTTCATATTGTATTCCTCAGACAAACTGCTGTTTGTATTTGTTTTACGATTCTTCTGATTACGTTTCTACAGCTAGTGCCTTCTATTCCTAAGAAATTCATTACTTGCTCTATAAATGCTCCACCCATTTCGAATTTACTAGTACGGGTTTTGAATATTACCATGGATTTAATTTTAGTTGATGATATTGCCATGTTCTACATCTTAGCCTTTACATTAAACTGAAATAGTCTCTGTAAGTCGTCCTCGATGTTGGCTAATAGTTAGGTATCATAGCATATAATATTAATGTTCCTGTTTCCTAAATTGTAGCCTCTTTTATGTCTTACTGCCTTTATCAATCTATTGATTACTAAATTGTAAAGTAATGGACTTAGGATATCCCCTTGCCGTATTACTGTACGTATTGGTATTGGTTTAGATGTTTGCATCCGATTTGTCTTTTCTATGTTGACGTGTTATGAGTTTTTGTGACGCGTTTTCCTCAGTTAGTACGTCAACGACGCCCTGTCTACTTTCTGCATAGAATGAGCAAAGATCTGCAAAGGATAGGTATGCCGGATGCTGATGTTGATGTCAATAAACTGATATTATTATACCAATATATTTTTAAGGAGAATACTCATGTAAAATAGGAGAGAGACATTTACCGACACCCGAAAACACACTAAAGCATACTTAACTCGGTTTACGTCAAAACTGGAGTTAAGACTGTTTACCTCTGAGGTAGAGAATTATATTTTCTATGTTTTGGCGGATTAACGTATGTAACAAAAGTTTTCGGAAAAATATCAACAGTAGCACATGAACCGAAAACAGTTTTATATCTAGTCGTCTGTAGAACAAAACAAGGTGTATTAATTGACATTTAGTGTAGCGTATCACCTTCTCTAAATAACTTCTGGTAACATGTCTTACAAGTTAGATATTCGTAAGAATATATATGCGTTGGTTGGACGGATGCCTAAACGTGATATTGTGAATATGTTCAGAGACCAGAATGTTTCGATTTCGACTATTTATCAAACAATTCGCGAGTGCGAACAAGGTATTCCCTGTATAAATTTACCAAAAACTGGACGTCCACGAGTTTTACCTCATGCTTCCGTTAGAAGATTTTAGAAAGAGCTAAAGACAGGGTTGGGACTTCAACACGAAAGTTATCGCGTCAATTTCGAGTTTCGCATATGACCATTAGTAGAGA